>QEPC01004922.1:8826971-8872589 GCA_003113815.1 Sphenodon punctatus
CCCCCCCCCCCCCCCCGTTCTTCCAAACGCACATATTTATCTTCCGAGCACTTAAACATAGCATCTCCCTCAGCCCAACTACATATATTTAAAACCCAGAAAATAGCTTGCATGGTGAGACAAGATGGGCAGGTTTAAAATGACATTGTATTTGTAATAGTGTTTTCCTGGGAATTGTACAAAGCTTGTCAACATCCTTGCCAAGGGAAGGAGTCTGTTTTAGTCCAATGGAAGAGAGAGGGGAATGTGTCAAGCGAGAGTGGCCACAGCGCAAAAAAATACATCCCTCTCAAAACATGTAAAAAAAAACAAGACCCCAAGTGTACAGTAGCATTATAGCTTTGTTTTGGTGGGCATGAGGTCAATCATGTTTCCATTGTCCGGTTTCTCTTTTTTCTCTTCTTTCTCCTCTTTCCCTGCGACTGCTTCAGGGTCCACGCTCGTGTAGTAATAGCCCATGATAGAGAAAATGATGCACACAGCAAAGAGGAGTGCGGCAAACAGGACAAATTCAGCCCACTGGAAAAGAAAAGAGAACGGTTCTGAGGACCAAGAGGATACTTCCTTCAGTCCAAGGGGCCACTTGCCATCGACGTGCCCCAGGGTCTGACTCCAAGGAAGGGGTGCTTCAGATTGGTGGGATTTTAAGTGAAATCGGAACAGCAATCGAAATTCCAGTGGGCTTTCTGATGGATTGATTTGCACGTGTGTGAAATGGCCGCCACTGCACTGTGCATGCTCAAAATGGTGACTGCAGGACAGTCAGTGCCATTTTGTTATGTGTTATTCACCCCTACTCCAAGGAGGGAGAGCTCGCATTCCCCCCCTTACTGCTTCTAAACACTGCTTTGTGCCCCCCAGTCAGGCAGAGGGCAGTGCTGTGCCACCACGTGTCTTCCTCTTAGTCAGGTGATCAGGCATCCCGCTTTAAATGGGACAGTTGCTCCTGAGGTTGTTGCATCACGCTGCCCCCTGGAGGTTAGCAGGGACGTTTCAAATGTCCCGCCTTAGTCTCCGGGTAGCGTGATGGACTCCACGGCGTTGCCCAGGTGGTGCAGCAGTAATCTTCCCGCCTGCCACCTCCGCTATTGGTGAACAAGTGTGTGCGCATTTTTGCGGTAAATTTCCATAATTATTTATGAATTAGCATACATTTGCATAAACCAGTATGAACTGTCACGTGTTGATTTATAAAGACATGGGTAATGGAGGGGGGCAGAATTTGGTCATCTCACTTTGAGGTTTTCAGAATCTGCTCAGCTTAGCTATTAGGCCCGTGGGAGGGGAGAGGAGGGGAAGGGCTGGCAGCAGCTGGAGCAATGACAGGAACAGGGGGCGCTAAAGAACCAGGGAAGGACGGGGAACAGAGCAGAGAGGATTCTGGTGCGAAGGGTCCCCTCTTGCACCTTACTGTGGCTGTGCTGCTCCTTCCCAGTAATGCCAGAGACTGAGAGGGAAGTGGGGGACAGCCCCATCTCCTCCTGGGTGTAGGAAGGGGAGGATAGGGTAAGGAGAAGAGTCCTGCTTGGGTAAACAGAGTCAGGCTCTTCATAGCCTTGGCCTGATGTATCTGGGTGGCCTTTCAACTCCCCACCCACCCACCCCAAGGCACCATGACATCACCATGATCCATTGGGGTGGGGCTAAGTTGTTATCCCGCCCCTTCCCAGTGTGGACATGCTTCCTGTAGAGCACCGTGATATTGCAGTGTTCCATAAGGGGTGTGGCTGGGTCACAAAAGGGGCAGGGTAAAATTCCTCTTTACTCTGCCCTTTTCCAATATGGCCACGCCCCCTATGAAACACTGTGATGTCACAGCACTTTGTAGGAGGCGGGGTCTCCTGTGCTAGGGAGCTTTGATCGAGGGGCTTGGGCAGAGAGTGCGCCCAACCCAGCCCTGACCAGATGGGGCCAGTCAGACGGTCCTGTTACCTCAGGTCGTGTCAAAGGCCTCTAGTGAAAAGTAGCAAGGAGTGGAGCTGCTGAGAATCCGGGCATGCTTTTCCCAGAAAAATGATGGTCACCCTCCCTGCCTCAGTATAACAGGGTGGCTTGATAGAACATTCCAGAAGTAGAATCTCGGCTCCCACAAGAGACCTGGAGGAAATGCAGGATCGAGGAAACTGCACTGCTGGTCACATGGTTGGAGCCAAAAATTAGTTGTACCCATCAATTGAATCTGATGAAAGCTTTCCCCCCCCCCCCAATCCACGACACTAGACTCTCTCTCTCTCTCTCTCTCTCAAACTTCTCCAGAAAATGGGAGCAGGGACTATTAGAATGACTGGCACTGTCTGAGATCAGGATTACTGCCCGTCCAGGTTTGACCCAGAGTTTCTGGGATTTAACCCATCATCTACAGGCTCCAGGATGCCAACGGAAATTGGGGCTTCTGACGACAAGGGCCATGTCAGAAAGGGGTAAACAAATACCCAAATCGGATTCATGATCATAAAATTGCAAATTGTTTCCAGGTGTAAAATGCACCGCTGAAACAGCTGCTTCATTTTCGCATAACAGTTCCATTAAAACTCAACAGCGTTCAGAATTCTGATCAAAATAAGTTTCTGATCTGTATTTTAATTGAATAAATTGCGCTTGTGCAAAATGCCTGTTGCCATACAACAAAATGGAGGTCGTTGTACGGCAGTGATTATTTTGCGCATGCGCAGAACAGCTGCAGCCATTTTTCACATGCAAAGATGGTGAAATGTGGGTATTTTTTTTTCCAATCAGTCCAATCAAAATAGGAATAAAATGTTATTTGTTCCAATTTTTGATTGGACTGATCGAACCACCCAGTTCCGTCCGAATTGGAAATTGGGCAGAAATTTTGTTTCAGTCTAGAGCTGAATGAAAAGCCCTTTTTGTGCAAGATATCTGGTGAGATTTTGTGCCAGGGACTGAGATTTTGCTGAGATCTCAGCCCCAGGATAAAATCTAGATATCTCATCAAACGAACAACAAGAAGTCTGCGCATGTTCAAAATGGCTACCGGGCTGTTCGGCATATTCGCAGGCCTTTCCAAATATGGTGCCATTTGGGGAAAGGTGAGCTGGGCTGCGCATGCAAAAAATGGCTGCTGCGCATGCACCAAACATCTACTCTTTTCCAAAATGGTGGCGACGCTGCTGGCGGCATTTTGGAAAAGGGCTGTGCATGCATAGAATGCCCTGGCGGCCATTTGCGCAGGCGCTGTTCTTTTGGGCAGGTTTTCCTTGCATTTCTCGGCAAGAATGCAGCCAAGACACCACCGGTTCTCATCTTGTTCTCAGTTGCCAGAACGAGACAGGAACCAGGATTCTCACTGCGAAACACAAGGATCACAAGAGCAAGTTTCAGCCCTCTTTCAGCCGTAGCCCCGAGCATTCAGCTTGGGGGAAGCCCATGCTGAGCTCCGTGAAATGACCAGTATCTGGCTCCAGCGAAGCCAGCCATCTTCCAAGCCCTACCTGCTTCAGCGGTGCTGCTTGGGCGACAATGAGCACAATGACGTTCCCAAAAGCCACGGTCAGAAGCCAGCCTGCCTGGAGCACTGACTTCATGCTGACGGGAGCCTGCAAAGGGAACAAGAGTCTGGTAAATAGATTTCCCATTGCTGGGTGTGGTTGCTTCCCTGTTACTGGACCGCATGCCAAAGAAAAACCTAGGCATTATTGCCCTCATGAACAATCTGGAAAATGGATACATGTGATGAATTCTCCCACTTTGGATCCATCTGTGAATTTCACTCCTCCTCTGCCACCATCCTCACTCACCCCAGACTCGTCTTCACCCGTTCCCCCATGTTACCCTCTGTGCCTGGAACACTTGTCCCTTAACACATACCTGGGGTGGGCAATGCTTCCTAATCCCAAGAGGTGCATTCGTTCACTACAAGGGGGCCCCAAAGAGCTGCAATGTGGCTCTAGAGTCTCTGTCTGCCCACTTCTGACACATCCTCTGCTCCCCCCCCCCCCCCGCCTTCTAAAAACCTTCCTCTTCCATCAGGCTTTCCCTAGCTCCTCATCCGCACAGATTACTCACAAGGGGGGTGGGGTCCATCCATAACGGTGGTGGCCCCACAATTATGGAACTCCCTTCTCTTGGAAAGTCATTTAAACCAAAGCCTGCTGATCTCCTGGAGGCAACGTAAGACCTTTCTGTTTGGGCAGACGTTTGGCAGGTAAGGGTAGGATTTGGGAGACGGTGGGTATGGGGATTTCACTACTTTTTACTTGGTTTTATTTGTGTATCTTAATATATTAGGTGTCAGACCTGCTCTGAGTCTTAATGGGAAGTCTTAAAGGATAGAACTTTGAAGCAATACTAATGAGGAGGCGGGGCACAAGGAGTGTTTGGGGATCAGAAGATAGGGATTCCCCCTCCCCCTGCAAGCAATGGTCTCACCAGAGTCCTAATCCAAGTTGGTACCCTGTATTTCACAGCCTTTATTTATACTCATCTCCCCTCATCTCCGTCCAAAACTCTGCTGCCAGGGTCATCCACCTCGCCCATCACTTCAACCATGTGCAGCCCCTCCTCTCTTTGCTTCACTGGCTTCCCCTTCCTGAACGAATCCTGCACAAGCTCCTAGTCTTCACCTATAAAGCTCTTCACAACCTAGCTCCCCACTACCTCTCTGCACTTATCGCCCTCCATACTCCAGCCAGTGCACTTCGCTCCTCCTCTGTCCCTTCTCTCACCCTTCCATGCCTTCCCTGCTACCCTAAGCACCTTCGTCCCTTCTCACTTGCTGCCCCCCATGCCTGGAACTCCCTCCCTGTCCACATCCGCCTTGCCCCCTCCCTTCATACCTTCAAATCTCTCCTGAAAACTCACCCCTTTCGCTCTGCTCTGTCTGACTCTTTATCCTGCTGAGCCACTATTTCCTATACCTACGGTCTGTTTACCCTTATCCTTGCCACATGGACCTGCCTGCTGTCATTCTCATCGTAACCAAGCCAAGTACGTGCACCTGAGACCTTGCATCTTCATGAATGTTAGACCCCTTGTCTCTCCCTCTGTTCCCCTTCCTATGTCTCTCCCCCAGCTCCTGTCTCTCAGATTGTAAGCCCTAGGGGCAGGGACCGTGTCTATTTTATTACTTTGTAAAGTGCCAGGTACACTGCTGGCGCTATATAAATGTTTGTTAATAATAATAAATACACCCAAGGGGAAACAGAAAGCGAAAACAGATGAGAGATCATTAGAAGAGAGAGATCCATTTAGAGCAAAATTCTGTTCTTGATTTTACCCCTGTCCCCTCCTAATGACAAGGGCACAACTTGGCACAGCTGGGGAGTAGAGTGCAGGAGATTCTGACTTCAATTCCACTCACTAACCCTATAGACAGTACCTGGGAATAGGAGAATGCAAGTCCTGTAATAGAGAACATTACTTCCCCAGCCGATATCAGCAGATATTGCGGTAGCTGCCAACCAATATGGACACTGTTGGCTGGGATATCTTCTGTCTTCCATGTCCGAAGGGTATTTTCAGAAGTCTGAGGCAAGGGAAAAGGGAAAGACATGGTAATTAGCCATTGGAGGGAAAGATCCATATCTCATTGACTTCCATGCAGACTTTACAAGATAAGGGGAAAAAATGGATTTCCTTTTTAAGACAGAAAGCAAATTATTGCTTGTAGGTCGACAATGTGGGATCTGAACCGAACTGCTGGACTGCAAGAACTTAAAGTCACTCGGAAGACACCAGCAAGCTCCACTTTTGAAAAAGGGTTATGGGCAGAAAGCTGCGGGAGTGGTTTAAGAGTTGCACTTAATCACCATTGAAACAAGAGAACCTATTTTAGAAGGCAAAAAGGGGATGAGAGGGTATTGGATGCCTGTTTTGTCGAACCAGAAGGAATGCTGCTAACACCTTCGGAGGAGTGGACTTGGATGAAGGCTGCACACAGGAAACGTCCCAACGATTTCCATACTGTGGTTTAGCTGTGTTAACACGTCCTTTAGATTCTTTATTTATCCAGTACCCAGGATAAATAAATAATTAGGCTTTGCACCGCATCAAAGTATATTAATAGTGACGAATGAGCTATCTGTGAAGAGAAGAAGGCATTCACGCAAGAGGAGAAAATAATGAGCATGAGATCTGAAAAGGGGAGCAGATTTATTATCCTCTCTTGCCTTAACTAAGGCAACTTCCTCTTTACTGGCCAACTCTGATCTGGCCCCCCACATCTCCGTTCAGTGCTCCGCTGCCAAAGTCGTCCACCTTGCCGGTCGCTTTGACCACATTCAGCCCCTCCTCTCCGCCCTACACTGGCTCCCCCTATGGGAATGCATTCAGCACAAGCTTCGGGCCTAGTGGTCTTCACCTTCAAGGCTCTTCATGGCCTTTCTCTTCCATATCTCTTCGCTCTTGTATCCCGCAACATTCCTGCCAGGGAGCTTTGCTCCTCCTCTGCCCCCACCCTCGCCTGCTCACAACTCCCCTGCTCATCTAAACGTCTTTGCTCCTTCTTTCTTGCTGCCCCTCATGCCTGGAACTCCCTCCCTGAATACATTTGTTCTGCTCCCTCCCAACTTCCAGATCCCTCCTGAAAACCTCCTTCTTCTATCAGGCCTTTCCTAGCTCGTCACACATGAAATTGCATCCTCCTCCCCCTCGCTCAGAATCTAGTTCGCTGTAACTAACTAAAGCACCTGCACCTACAACTTCTCAACCTTGTGAGTGTATTTTTGTCTCTCCCAATGTTCGCCTCTCCCTTGTCTCCTAGATTGTAAGCCCCTAGGGGGGTAAGAACCCATCTATAACTATTGATTGTACAGTGACAGTTACACTGCTGGTGCTATATAAATAATAATAATAATTAATAAATTAATAATTCACAGGTATTTGCATTTTCAGATAGTCTTCCAAATATCTGAATAAAATCTGTGACCAAAACAAGTGAGCACATATCCAGGTAGCCACACATCTCAATGACTTCTGTTTCTGTTCAGTTGTTTTAGGGGGTTTGGTCATTTGGGTGTATTAGTTATTTTCAGCAATACTGCTAATGTGCATGTTGTCAGAGAACATTGGGAAGGCCAATAGTACAGTTGGGTTTAAACAAGGACTGGATAAGTTCTTGGGGATGGGTTCATCAATGGCTATCAGGCAAGAACGCTGGTGGATGTCACCTCTGGTTGTCGGAGGCTAGGAATGGATCACTCCATCATGACCTGTTGGGGGCTTCTCCAAACCAACCAAGAATGGCCATCATCAGAGACAGGATGCTGGGCTCGATAGCCGCAATCCCAAGTGGGATCTGCATGGGTCCTGTGTGTCACAATGCAGTCCCTATGGCGATGCATGCAACTTGCATGCACAAGTGCACGCGCAGTGCGTGGGATTGGCCCCAGAAATTGAAATACCGAGATGGTCAAGAAAATGAAATCACTGAGATGACTGGAAAATGGGGAAACCAAAATAACCAACCTGAAATAACCAAACCCGGCAGATACGCACATGCACCAGAGTAGAAATGTAGTCAGTGCTAAATGGGTACCAGTGAGTGCCCACTGTTACTGAGTCGAATCAGTTACTGTCATTTTAGTGTTGATCTATAAGGCCCTTCACGGTCTGGGCCCCTCATACCTCAGGGACCACCTTGCCCTCCGCACCCCAGAGCGGCTCCTGCAGTCGGCCGGGGGTGCCTTCTTGGAGGTCCCCCACATAAAGCGGGGGGCCACAATGGAGAGGGCATTCTCGGTGGCCGCGCCGCGCCTTTGGAACTCCCTCCCGGAGGAAGCCCGCCTGGCCCCAAGCCTGTTGTCATTTTGGCGGTATTGCAAAACCTGGCTGTTCGCCCAGGCCTTTGGGGAGGGGGGAGGGGGGGTTAGGTTTGTGTTTTCCCCCCTACCTTGTTTTATTGTTTTAATGTTGAATTGTTTCTCGGGGCCCTGTTTTTAAAAAGTATTTAATTGGTGGATTGTTTTAACTGTTTTATATTGTTTTATGCTGTTTTATATTGTTGGAAGCCACCCCGAGCTGTTCGCAGGAGGGGCGGGGTATAAATTTTTCAACCAAAAAAAAATAAATTCCAACGGGTATACCATTTTTGCGGAAACTTGTTTCAGCTCTAACCCAGAGAAATTAAGTCTCCACTCAGAGGCAGGCAGATGACAGCGAAAAACCCAGAGGTACTTCAATGTGTGAATGACACAAACATATTAAGCCAGGCCAAAGATATTAAGGTAGATACCCAACCTGGTCTGTTGGACAATGGAACTAACACCATGATGTTGATATGTAAAATGGCCTGAGGCTCATTTGCTAAAAGACTCTCCTGTTTATGTCTTCTGGCAGGCGGTGTGGCCTCAGGTACTGGGGACACAGAAAAGTGACACAATGATTTTAACCCTGAAAGGGGGCACGAAAAAGATATATAAAAAAGATTAAATATAAAGTTGTTCACCTCAGAAGAGAGCACCCAATCAGCAATGGTTGTGATGGAACTTGCATAAAAACAAGCTGGACACAATAGGGTAAGATACTGAGGTAGAGATTGTGCAAGTTAATTTAGAATGTGTGTTATTTTTAACCTTCTTATTTAATAAGCAAATTTCTGTTACCCTGATCCAAATCTACTTTATTCGCTTTGGCTCGGATGCAATTTCTTTTATAGACCTTTCTTTTATACTAAAGCTGGTCAGTCGCTGAACATGGAGACAGGATTCTAGGGCGGATACAGAAGTGGGCTTACTCAAATCCATTTCACGCGATTGGGGACACTCCCAAGATTAAGGTGACAGAGTTCACACTCGTGAGAATAGCTTGGCGTGCTTGCATTAACACAACCTGTTGCAAAACCAGAGACCTGCGTCAATCGCAAGTGGGGTGGAGCTGCAGCTGTGTTTGGAGGTGAAATGCGGGTAATGGGGGGGGGTCCAACCCCAATCCCTGTCACAGATTCCCTTAGTCCTTCCTCAGTCTAGATGTCAAGAGTTTGCCCTGATAAGTTTATTGTGCTGAACCCTTTCCATTGCTATCTGCAATTGCCCCCAATGTCCAGCTACAGGTAGGGGATCTGTGATCGAGCATTACAGGCCTGCCTGTCCATCACTCTGGCCCCCAACCCCACTGGGATATAAGAGCAGCAGACTTCTGAGCAGAAGAAGTCTGCTGCTGGCAATCAAGCCAGCAAGAGCTAGTTTGGGCTGGGAGTTGGCCAAGGTGCTGAACCCAGGGGCAGACTGGGAACTGGCCAGAGTGCTGAGGGACAGCGAGACTGGACTGAGTGTGTGTCAATAAAGAAGTGATTAACTGGAATAACAGTGAGTTGTGGAGCTGCTTCAAGGGGAAACCAAAGCATAGGCCCTGCACTGAGGGAGAACAAAGAGGAGAATCTGCTGCAGGTTCCTTCTGATTTCACGTCCCCATCGTTGAAACTTCCAGGACTAATTCCACCCTGTGGTCCGATTATTAACGGGATGACGGCATGTCCCTTGGCAAAAATATCTGACAGTTTCATTGATTTTCCACTGTCTGAGCTGAGAAAAACAGGGCTCAAAAAAGTAAAACCACCACCAAAAACAGTGACAAGGGAAATGGGTTTGTAAAATTATTTCCCTTTTAGGAGCTGGTGGCAGGGCTAAGAACAGCTGCTTAAAAATGTGGATCATGCTTTATACTGAGAAGCAATAGACAAGCCATCTATTGATCGATAGCTTATCACGGGTTTCTAAACGATGAAGATAGGTTTTATGAAATGTGTTACAGCAACAGAGGTTGGTGGGGTTTTTTCCAGCCAAAAAGAAAAAAACAATATCAATCCTTGGTCAGGTCCGATGTAATGTCCCTTGCAGCAATAAATATTTTATAGGGCTGTAAATAGCAAATAATCAAAGAAATTGCCAAAGGGTAAAATCCAATGAGACAATAATAGCTCACTGGACGGAGTGAATGTTTGGTTCGTGCAGTCCCCGCTCACATGTTTTAGCGTGATGGACCTCGCAGACGGGTTGAGGTTCTTCCCCACCGTGCTCTGCCTCCCTCCCTCCCTCTCCACCACTGAGAAGCAGTCACTCCTCAGACCCTCTAGGATTTCGCCCATGACTCTATGGTGTTCTATGTATGCAAGGCTACGCGCAACCTAACAGATGGGATGCGGTCATGTGAGCGCATGTTAGCCACATGCTGGGCCTGTGACGGTGCTGGACTCTGCCGTGGGTGGTGGCTATGTGGCGGGTGGGGGCCAACATGTCGACCAACTAATAAACAAATGGGTGGACTCATTTTACCCCCAAATACAAACTAACAAAAAGGGCTGCACTGGGGCGGGGGGACTTACTTTTGCCAGTAAATCTTCCTCCCTGGCCCCCTATCTCTTTTCTGGTTCGGTGAGGATGGCTTAGTCATGATGAAGGTACCCAGGCTCCAGGCTGGTCACGCTCTTGGGTCCTCTCACCAAGTAGCTCATCAATGAAGATAAATTGTTATAGACTCCAATGGATCAATAAGTACCATGGCTTTTCTCCATCTGTAACACCTTCTGCGGATGACATGGCAGCTAATCATTATTTATTAACCCTTTAGAAAGATACCAGCTTATCACAGGGGCAAAGAAATGCTTCCCTCTTGAAGGCTGCTTTGAAAATGAGTACAACCTCCAGGCGCTGGGGTTCCCCCTTCAGGACGGGGGAAGGAAGAGGAGGGCCTAGATAGATCATGGATCTGTCCCCTCTCCTTGAACTAATGCCCTCGCCTCCCGCTCACTCTCTAAGTGCTTGAGGGTATGCTGGCCCTTTAAGGGAGTCAAGATGGTGCCCAGAGCAGAGCCAAAATGGCCACTAATGAGGGCAGCTGAGAGAGGGCATGGTGGAAGTCCACCCACACAGTTAAAGCTGGAGCTAGAAGCTCTGTGAGTGGGCTGCTGGGAGTTGGCTGCTAGCTGCACAAGGGTGTAGAGGTTGAGGGTAGCTCTGCTCAGCATGGTGCAGTGGAGACTGAAAAGACCTTGACAGCCAAAGAAGCTCAGGAGGATCTGGAATAGTGCCGAGGACAAGAGGTATGTGAAGCCAGCAACGGGGGGAGTTGTTTGGCCGCATGTCCCCCGCTGGACTGCGATTCTGTACGTGGGGAAGAGACCTTGGACACTGACAGAGGGGTGTTCCTGGCTGAACTCACTGAGCAGCCTTGGGTGAGTCACTGTCTCTCCGCCTCAGTTCGCTGTCTGTAAAATGGGAATAAGAATGGCCTGCCACACAGGGTGGTTGTGAGCATGACCTAGATAAGGATCGTAAAGCACTCTGAACGCTGAATGTGCTATAAAAATAAGTGCCACGTACCTTGCTGGAACTCAATAAATAGGGATGGGCCAGCGGGTGGAATTCCGGATTGTTTTATTTTTGGTTTTGGTTCTTCATGATTTTCTGATCTCATTTTTTTTTAGGGGGGGGGTTACATTGTTTTCTGAGGACTTTTTTCTCATTGACTTCAATAAATTTTCTCCCATTTAAGTCAGTGAGAACAAACCAGAAAAAAAAAATCAATGCCAAAAAAAACCCAAACACCAGAACTGAAAATGAACCACAATTGCAGTTTAGAGTTTTAAAACCGAAGCAGCCAGTTTCGGGTCATTTTGCTTCTCTCTGAAACCGAAATTCCCACCCTTCGTAGATAATAGCAACAATTAAGAGTTACAATGGGGGAAACTCAAATCTCCCTTGCCACAAAACGCAGGTGTTTAGCAGTCAAGATACAGGAAACTCTCAAGTTGCAGTCAATAGTGTGGACTCCAGGATGCACACCCGAACAGTTATGATTCCACCACAAGGAGGCAGTGTGAGTTGGGCAGATAAGTTGGGTTTGTAACAACATGCTTACTAATATTGCTCTAATGATAATATGAATTGCAGGGATAAATATGTCTGCGTGCAATAAATATATTCCTTCCCAGAGATAAATAAGCCGCCTAGCAGCTGGCGGATCGAGGTTGTTAAGGTAACCAAGACGGGAACAATTGTATCAGCAAAAAGATTCCATGCAAATGATGCTGTTGTTTATTGTGACAAAGAGATAAGCAGACACCGGGGAAATCAAGGAATGCGGGAAGTTCAGAGACAGACGTGGGGCTACAGCCTCAAGGTCTAGCAAGCATGACTCCTCCCTGCTCCCTCTTCCCCAATAGTATTTATGGGCTTTGTACAATCATCTTTGTCCATTACAATGAAAGCATAGGCCAGTTCCCTTTAGGATTATATGCCCCACTGTAGCACGGGCTGGGTGCTTTGTAGCTGGGATTCCCTCCCCCCCCCCCCCCTTAGATGGCTGGGTTTTGCAGAGAAGAATTGCTCCTATTAATTAATTTATTTTTATTTATTTATAAATATTTTTTTCACCGCCCCCTCATGCCTACGGCATCTCGGGGCGGCTTACAACAATACGATAAAATTCATAAAAACAATATTTAAAAAGACAACTTAATGACTGTATAGAGAGAGGCTTTAGAACCAGGGAGTAGTTAACAGCACTTAGCTGTCCCAATTACAGCTGACTGAGAACAGTGCGTCCCCGTCCTATTAGATCTGCTTTGACTGCATGACTGCGTATTAGAAAGACATAACGGTAACAACTCGGATCATTCTTACATACCTGGCTTTGTTGAACAGAAATGAACTGGGCGTTTTAAACAGCGGTCCAGGCTGACCGGGGAAGAGGCTGCTAGTCAAAGGATTAGACTGAGCTTAAACAGGGAACTCATGAATAGCCACACGTTCAAGTACCGTGCCGGGGCGCCCAGTGGACTTCCGGGGCACCGATCAAACACCCAATTACCTGGAAATGCCCATTACAGTTTTAATAATCATAACCCATTGGCCCTGTACGCGATGTACTCACCGGGAGCGCTCCAGACACTGTGGCCACTTTCAGACATACTCCCACCCCCAACCCCCGTGCATATTCTGGCTCGGGGTGGGGGTGGGGAATGCGCAGCCAGAATACGTGCGAGGATTGGCCAGTCTGAAAGCCACCCCCCTCCCCCCATGCAGCTTTGCCAGCAGACATGCGCAGGGATGCAGAGTTCAGCAGAGCAGCAAATCAAGCTCTGCATCCCTGCGCATGTCTGTTAGCAACGCCGCACGCGGGGGGGCTTTCGGACTGGCCAATCCCCGCGCATATTCTGGCTGCGCATTCCCCGCAGCATCCAGAATATGTGCGAGGGAGGGAATGTCTGAAAGTGGCCTGTGTCTCTCTTCCCATGCTTGGATTTTTTGCATGGGGATGGGAAGCAAGGTTGCAAAAAAAAAAGCCAACCCCCCCCACCCCCAATTTTAAAAAATCACTGTGCATGTGCAAAATGGCCTCCAGAGCTGTTCTCTGCATGCACAACCCTTTTCCAAAATGGTGCTGGCAGCATTGCCGCCATTTTGGAAAAGGGCAGCCTGCCTGCGCATGTTCATCTAGGACAAACCAAGAACTGGGATTTCAACAAGATAGCTCGCAAATGCTGGTCCCAGCCAGTTCTCTGGAGAGCTCATGGGTAGCTCAGGCAACTCAGCTAACAGCTCTCTTCTCTATGAGAGCTGGCTACCAACAGCAAAGTCTCCCCAGTCTGGGGCTCTTATATTCCCTGAAGGGGCAAAGCCAAACGGTGCCCAAAGCTGCTTAAAGGGTCCTTGCCCAAACCGTTGCACTCTTGGCTGTCATTCTCTGAACCAACTCAGTGACCAGACTCTCACCTACAGATCTCAAGTGAATCAGACAATATGGTTCCTGTGAGTGCAGTGATTTAGTGGCCATGACTAGACAAGACTACACAGTGTTTGGCCTCTCTAGTGGCTGGGCGTGCATTAGAACTTCATGTTGGTTTCAATGGGCTGATTTTTTGTATTTATGAAGGTAGTGTGCATGTTTGCATTTATGAAGGTGATGTGCAAGGACAAATCTGTCCTTGTCACTGTTGCGAGGTTCAAAATGCCATTGATTCAGCTGCTTTGTTTCCTTGATATTTAAGTACTATATACGTAGCACTACGTCTTAAGCCTTTAGGCAATAAATTAGCACTAAATAGGAGCACTGCAATCAATGAAGCGAAAGCTACCAAAATACCAATGACAGAAACACAAACTATCCAACACAAATCCTTGGCTCTTTAAGCAAAGTGGGAAATAAATACTACTTTCGAGCCACAGTGGGTGTAAAAAACCAAGATGATAACCCGCATTAGCCCCCAACAGGTGGGTGTTCAGCTGCCCGTCTATTAGATGTTCGCCCGTCCCCTCGCCATGCAGCCCCCACTTGCTCCCACACTCATGGCATCGTCCAAAGCCGTCGCGGGCCCACCATGCGGGCCAGCACATCCCCACATTGCCGCATCTTGTTAATTAGGTGCGTCTGCAGCCTTGCCTGCATCCAGGTCCACCAACAGCACCATAGAGTCACACCTAGTGTGGCAGCTAGAGGGAAGATGCTCTCTCAGCTGATAGGAGGCTGCGAGAAAGCAAGAGAGCGCTGATGTAAAGGGGGGGGGGTCACACAACCAGTGAATCAGCCTTCTCTGGCTGTGACCCACCCTTTCCATCAGAAGCAGCGCTTACGTACTCAGACGGCTGCAAGAGGAGATGGTCCTTCCTGCACCCCCCTACTCTCTCCTCTTGCAGCCGCTTCACGGCTGATCACTCCCTCTTCTTGAAGCCGCCCGCGCACACAAGCGATCACTGCCAGGAAAGAAGTCTTCTCCGGTTGTGAATGCAACCCCCATCCCTCCTTTCCATCAGAGCCTGGGAAGAGGGTAAGCGCAGAGTGCGCCACCTATGGTGGTTACCGCCAGTACATGAAATGAGCGCGGGGCTGCCTGTTTATTGCACTACATGCTAAAAAATGTCAGTGGCGGCTGCATGGACCAAACACAGACTCCGGCGGGCTAGTGTCTCATTTGAAAACACCCTTTGTTTAAATGGATACAAATACACCAAACGAATTCAGGATTCGCACAGAATATTGTAAAAAAAAATTAAGAAACAAATATGTTTCATGTCTAGTCAGTAGACCAGGGGTGGGGTACTTTGGAAACTCCAAGGGCAGGACAGGGCTGGCCTTACCACCACAGGGTGACCTGGAGTGACCACACTGGCCAGCGTTCCTCTGAGGCCCCCGCAGAGGCCTCCAGTTCCATGAGGACAGGGGGAGGGGGGAGGGGCTACTCTTGCACAGAGGAGCATTAAAAACAAGCACCTCTAAGGCCCCATGGAGGGTGCCCCTAAGGGGGCAGGGCCACGGGAAAGCAGGTGGAGTCACTAGGGGCCCCACATTTTATCTTTGCCCTGTGCCCCACAAATTCTAAGGCTGGCCCTGTCCATAGGCCAGATAGGGGTTGGGGGGCCATGTGTTTAAGGGGTGTGCTCAGGATAGGGAAATGATCAGGGTGGGCCCAGATCCTGGATCAATTCCAGGGGTGGGGGATCTTTTCACACCTAGGGGCCACTTTGAAAATTAGTACCATGGATCTGTCCCCTAGCCTTTTATACATGCCCTTGTCTCTGCTTCCTCACCCTGAGCTTCCACTATTTTTTGATTGTTTTATATATCCTTTTTGTCACTTTCTGGGGCCTTTCATTGCTTTTCATCACTTTCCAGGACTTTTTTTGGCATTTTCTGGGAATTTTACGACAGTTTTATGGCAGTTTTACAGCACATTTATGGCAATTTCCAGTACTTCCCTGGTGTTTAGCCAGCACGCATCTCCACAGTCCCCAGGGGTATGCACAGGGCTTGGGACTGGCCCATAGCAGCCCTGTTAAACTTGTAAAAAATAATGGAAAATGGAAAAACTAGCGGGAAAGCCGGTAAGTTTCCATGTTACACAGATCTTGGTGAATGACCTGCTTCCGATTTAAACAGCCCTCACCAAGAATTTTCATTTCAAGCCCAGTGAGCAGATCCAGAAACTGGAAAGGGGGCTGTGATGCACAGAGGCTGACCCTTTAAGGCCGCTTTGCCCATCACCGGGGCTCCACCCGTTTCAGAGGGTATATAAAGGAAGCCAGCCTAAACAGCAGCAGTCTGGGGCTGGCAGCCAGAGAGGTCACACGTTTCAGCTGAGGGCTCTCACTCTACGCTGTCCAGGGTCCTGAATTTAACCATCCAGCTATAAGGGGATGAGCAGCTAAATCTGTGTGCTAGAAGGGAGCTCTAACAGAGAAGTTCGGAAGTAGAACTCTGAAAGGTATGAGCTTGAGCCCTGTACCCAAAAGGAAAGGGGAGGTTTTGTGGTACCATAAGGATTATACATGACTAACACTGGCGACAGAAATAATGGGTGTGCTTTACTGGATCACTGAGTTGATATCCTGCTGTTTACGTGTCCAAGCAAGAAGTGGGCAAGACCAGAGGGGTCCAGGAACCTATCTCAGCGATATACCAAGGACTCGGGAAGACCATGGAGCAGACTAGTCTTGGGCAGTTAGTGGGCCTTTCAACAAGCACAAAAGGCTCGACTTCAGGACTAGGGCTGTAGCGGAAAGTCGCAGCAGTAGCTATTTCCACCAGAAACAGCATTTCCGCAATTAGTGGTACGGCGTGGCAGAGGCTTTCATTCCACTAGTTTCATTCCGCTACTTCCGCAGTTCCGCTAATTTCATTCCGCTACTTCCACAGGCTTCACAAATAGCGGAAACATGCCATTTTTGCTACTTCCGCCATTCCACCAGCATCACGAAATAGCGGAACAGCGGTTTTCCAGCAGTTTCTGACAATTCCCGAATTTTTCCAATAGTTTCTGAATTTGCAGAATGCCGGCGGAATTAGCGGAATGTAGGCAGAAAAGCCGAGGTGTGGCGAGGGCAATTCCAAAATGGCAGAATGGAATTGGCGGCATGGTAAAAGCTGCTGCCGCTTCAGCCCTATTCAGGACCAGCGTGACCAATTGCAGGTCCAGTTTGAGTGGCAACTTGATCAGTAAAAGGCCTTTCATTCATTCATTCATTCATTCATTTATTAGATTTCTATACCGCCCCATCCTGCACAGCAGCTCGGGGCGGTTAACAACAGTAAAAAACATTTAAAAACATTTAAAATACAATCATAAAACATATCAATAAAGCTGGTGGTATAAAAATAAATATACAGGTGGGGGATTAAAAATCACCCCCCCCCCCCCTCCCAAAGGCCTGGGCAAACAGCCAGGTCTTACAGTTCCGCCGAAAAGTCAAAAGGCTTGGGGCCAGGCGAGCTTCCTCCGGAAGGGAGTTCCACAGCCGCGGCCCTACCACCGAGAATGCCCGCTCCATCGTGGCCCCCCGCTTAACACGGGGGACCTCCAGGAGGGCACCCCCGGCAGACCGCAGGAGTCGTTCCGGGGCGCGAAGGGCGAGGCGGTCCCTAAGGTAAGAGGGGCCAAGGCCGTATAGGGCTTTATAGATCATTACTAGGACCTTGAACCTGGCCCGGCACACTATCGGCAGCCAGTGCAGCGCTCGGAGCACCGGTGTAATGTGCTCCCGGCGACCCGTCCCCGTAAGAAGACGGGCCGCCGCATTCTGCACCAGCTGCAGCCTCCGGGCCAGGAACAAGGGAAGCCCCACGTAGAGCGCGTTACAGTAGTCGAGTCGCGAGGTGACGAAGGCATGGATGAGGGAGGCCAGGTCCGGGCCAGAGACATACGGACGCAGCCTACGTACCAGATAAAGCTGGCGGAAGGCAGCCTTCGCGGCTGCCTCCACCTGCTGCTCCAGCCGCAGGCCTGCGTCCAATATGACCCCCAGACTCCAAGCTGGTATCCTGCTGTTTACACTTCCAAGAAAGACGTGTGTGAGACTGGAGGACAATTCATCACAGGACCAAATAAAAACTAGCTGCAGCTGCATTTGACTCCTGGGCCTGAGATTCCCTACCCTCTGGTCTATGTTATGAATCCATCCCCTATTCTTGAGTGCATGTCCTCATCTCCTCTTCCTTCCCCATGGACTCACCCTCTTAGTGCTTGAGGGATTAGACCCACAGTCCAGAGCCAGGAACTGGAAAGGGGCCAAACAAACTGCATACCAGATTTGGCCCACAAGATGGAGGTTTCCCCACTCCTTTAGTATGAGAAGACACCGGGTAAAAACAAACATGCAGGCGCCTCAGCGGCTGCACGTCCCAAGGAGGGGCAGGGGCACCCCCCGGCAGGTTCAGGTTGGGGATGGAATACAGGTTCACCGGCCTGACCCGGTGGAAGGGTGGAGGGGGGGAGTAACATGTGGCTGGCTGGCTCTGTTCCCATGCTGCTTCTAGCACCCCACCCCTCTGCCATGACAATAACAGGCAACCATGGCTGGATGCCATGGCAACCCCCCATGCTGAGCCAGACTGGCATGAAAACAGACACCCCCGCCCGGTTCAGTCCGCTCTGGCCCACCTGGGTGGCTGTTGGGCCACCCAGACTGTGTGTCAGGTTGCTTCCAAGTCCCCATTTTCAGCCTGGCCACCTACCCTGCTGGGGTCTGAACTGGGCCTACAGACGTGCAGGTGAGGCACTGGGTCAGAGCAGGCCGAAGCAGGCCATGTCAGATGTGTTAACACCTAATATTGTCTACTGATAACAGTTCAGGGATGTCACTGTTTTCCTTGGCCCGGCACCGACCAGGCAATGCCCGCCACTTAACCTGACATGCTCACAGTTTGAGGTGGGCTCCGGGCAGGCTGCAGGCAATTACAGAATCGCTTCTGCGGGTGGGAAGCAAAAATCTCCCGTAAATGTCCATTGACTCTTCTTGAGTGGCTTCAGCCCAGCTCCTCTCCGGGAAGAGGCAGAGGGAGCAGCCGTTCCAAGCGGAATCACAAGACGTTTGACAGACGGGAGATGAAACAGCATGTTAGAGTCAAAGAGCCACTTACGTTCATTATGACAATGGTGTACGCAGCTCCAAAATCCAGCAGGCCCACATCCACGGTGGTTTCTTCGGCCTTAGTTTGGCATTTCACACTATTGTATCTTGAGACAAAAACAAGGGACAACGTTGCCTGGTCAGTCTCATTCCCGAGAGACTGGAGATCCATGTGAAATGGTGGCATGATCCCTCTCCGAACCCCATACCTGTTACCCCTTCCAACACACGCACCAGCCCTAGAATAGGTTTGATACCTGTGGGTGGCTTTTTATCTGACACTCCCATAGATCAACATGGAAGTGTCAGGTAAAAAATGACCGAAGGTGGCAGCTCTACCCTAGACCTCCTATGCATCCCTACCTCCCATCCCACAGACCCACACCCCTAGGCATTTAGTGGGTGTGGAGAGCGCTGCTAACTATCCAGGCTGGACTCGGGGGAATCTCTGTGTTTTTACCCAAGAGTATCTAGGCTTTGTGTTTCTCTGAGTTCTCTCTGCTTGATTCACCCAGATAAATCAGGGCTTTGGGGGAGGAGGGCCACGCCAGTAAGGGGCAGGGCAAAGAACTCTCCTGCCCCCCACCCCGGAGGAGCATTGTATTGTCCCAGTGCTCCAAAAGGGGGTGAGTGGTCACACCAGCGAGAGGCCTTTGCCACAGCACCAGGCCTTATTGACGAGACCACCGCCCCCTTTGGAGTAGTGTGACAACATGATTGCAAGATGGCGTGGCTATTGGCCGACCTCCTTTTGGCATGGAGGAAGTTGGAAAACCAATAAGGCCCTAGGAGCTCCGCCAGGCTGTGTGCAGGACAGCAGAGCCAGGATGGGCCAGGCCGGCAGTAGCTGCCCAGTGGGCTCTCTCCTACTGCCACCTACAGGCTCTGCACGGGTAGGGGAAAGAAGCCAAAGGAATGGGGAGATGGAGAATCACTCGGAGCAGCGGAACATGAAGGAAAGTGTTTCTCCTGTCCACCACTGGGGGAGCTGTTCCAAGGGCTGTGATGGCTAGTGAGGCAGCTAAGCGGAATGTGACGCTGCCCAGGGGCTGGGAGGGAGGTCTGTCTGGAATCTGGGTGTTCAGGATTTTCAGGCAATATGGCCAGGCCTGATGAGTGGGATGGAATGGAGGCGAAATTGGACCATGTCCCCAAGCTTACACACTCCCCTCTCCCTCCCACAAACTACGAGCTAGCATCTGTGCAAATAAAATCCCCAGAAATTGGCTTGGCCCGTGGGGTGTAATTAACGTTGGGATTGTGCATGGGGATATGTTTATTTATTTATTTATTTTATTTTATTTTTATACATTTATGAGTCACCCCTCCCCCCCTCCTCCCCCCATGCCAATGGCATCCTGGGGCGACGTACAATTCAATACAAACATGCACAAAAATAAAAACATTTTTCAAAATAAAGCAATTTAAACCATGTTCCCCACAAAGGTTCAAGGGGATCCAGCATCTCCCACAAACTGTAACCCAGAGTTACACCACTACCTTGGCCAGTGACTACGTGAGGGCAACGTGGAAGGTAGGGGGCCCTCAGTTACCAGGATGTACTGGAGCCCCCAATTTCTCTCAACAGGCTTAAATATCGGAATCCTAAGTGGGGACGGGAGGAGGACAATGCACAGGCCCCCATGCAGTTACACAGTCTGCGCATTCCTCCATACATAGACCCTGAACACGTTTCTAAACACCATGCTCAGAATCAACTAGGGGCAACAGTTAAACTCCCATTGCAGCCAGATACATCTCCATACATTGCTACAACTTTTACAGTCATGTTGAGTTCCCTCCTTTTGAGGGAACTCCCTCCCATCTCAGGTGCAGATGCATCCCCTGAAGCTGGGTGGAAAGTCAGGTGGGCCTCACTCCAACTTGTGTTTTGAGGGACATTTCATAGGTATGGATTGCCGTTCATCTTAATGCAAGTTAAATGGCTGGCCTTGTTTAAAATGATTTTTGCTTCCATGTGACAGAGAGTTTTATATTTCTTAAGGTTTAGTCTTCTTTCCAAGTTAAATCCTGCCGCTCCAGGCCACTGACTAAGGAAAACAGAGGCAGAGGCTTTAAATCTCTTGCAAAAATGAGCTCTTGTACAAAGCATTCCAGTCAGCAATTTGCTTGTGGAAGAACAAGCCATTGGTTCTTCTAGCCCTGGACCAGGGGTGAGATGCTACCAGTATGCCTCAATTCTGGCGAACCACTTGTTAAAGGCAGCCAGTATGGCCAAATTGGTGGCCAAAAACCTAGAGTGTGAGGGGCTGAAAAGACTGGTCATAGCATCGGCAACATGACATGCTTCTGAAGGTTGGAAGGGGCTCTCTGGTATTTTCGGCCACTGGTGGTGGCTTTCCCCTCTGGGGGGTGGCAGGATATGGGGAGATGCAGCTGGATTATACGGCACCTGATATGCAAACTCCCAATTCTTAGGGGTGTGTACCAGCCCCCCACGTCGTTTTTGTTTTTCGTTTTCATTATTCAAAAATTTTGTTTTCATTATCGTTATTCATTATCAATATTTGTTATCGTTATCAATATTATCAATATTGTAATCGATATTGGTACCATTTCAAACAAAGATTTTATTTTTGGTATCGGTATCATTATCAATTCCCGTGCACAACTAATATCTATCTAAATCTAAGGGGGTCAGGGAAAGGGAAAACTATTATCTAATTATCTATATAACTATTCTAATCTAATCTATATGTCTATAATATATATATATATATATATATATATATATCTAATCTATACTACCTATCTATATATAATGTACAGGGGGGAGAAGGGCAGGAAAAGGGAGAAGGTAAAATGTAGGGTATGAGGAAGGAAAGGTATTGGTGGTAATACAGTGAGGGCTAGGGAGGATTTTTTGTGTGAAAGCACCACAGTTCTGTAAACGTAGCCTGACAAGCAGAGCTCTCACAGAATGGAGAGAAAAAACCTGACCCTCCCATTATAAACGGTTGCAGTGCCCTCCCCCAGAGCCCCCTGATTGGTTGTGGGAGGCAGCAGGCACTGAGAAATCACAGAGTGCCATGAGACTACTGGGGCCTGCTTGTGCTGCTCGCACCTCCCAACACAGCCCAGCGATACATCCATCAGATACTGCTGAGCTGCTCGCCCCTCCCAACACAGGCACAGTTCAACGGTTCAACCCTGTTAATACTCCGAGATGTCTGCTCCCTCCTCCCCTCTCCACATTTTCCCTCCAAAACCCAACTGCCACAGCACTATGAACAACAACAACGATAACGACATTGTCGTTTTCATTTCTCGTAATCATTTTTGTTATCGTTATTTATACAGTTATCATTATCATTACTGTTATCGGTATTCTCGGTTGTCATTTTCGGTATTCTCGGTTGTCGTTTTTGTTATCGGTGTTGTTGTTGGGGTTTTTTCGTTATCGTTATTGTAATAACGAAAATGACATACACACCCCTACAATTCTTATACAATTCTGCCCCTCCCCCTAAAGAGATCCCTTAACTCCGCCCTCTGTAAATTAAAAAGCATGCTGTGGGAGCCAGAAGCAGGACAAAAGGGGCACTCTTTCCCGCATTCAGACTTCACCTGGCTCTGCCCCTTTAGAGTGCTATGAAATCACGATGGCCCCTGAGGGGCATGGTCATGTCAGAATGGGTGGGGGGCTCATTTCAAATGTGGCCACACCCCTTTTAGAACTTCACGGCATCACACAATCCCGCAGTAGGCGGGGCCACGTCAGAATGGTCGGAAAAGCCTTTTCACCTCACCTCCTGTGACCATACTGGTGGCGCCCTTGAGGGTACCTGGTGCTTAGGTGCTTGCAGAAGTAAAGGGATTGATCCTGGAGGTACGTAGACACTCTGAGGGCCAGCGCGCTACAGGCCACATGCCCCCTGCCAGGCTCTCTCAGAGCACCAAACCTAGCCCAGTACAGCTGCACGTCACGTGAATAAGGACACTCCTGCTTTCAGGAGGAGAGGGCACGGACACTGGGGTGGGGGGGGAGTCCTGGAACCCCTTTTCCAAGCAAGCAGAGGCTTGACTGGGCATTTTAGAAACAACAGAGTTGGGCCAGCTCGCTGTTGCCATACCTGAAGCCCCGTGGGCCTTGATGCCTGAGAATCAGGCCAAAATATCTGTGTGGTGTCTGTGTGTTACTCTGGCTCCATGTGGCACAGAGTACACACTGCTTTGTGCCGAGTTCTCTGACAGGATAGGTGGAGCTGGCTTTATGCCGGGGCGACAGAGGCTTAAGCCCCTGGCCCCGTCTTTTCAGAAGCCTCATGCTCCAGAAGCTCCTGGTGGTGGCTACCGGGCCCTGGGTGTAGCTCCGAAGTGATGACCAGGCCACCATTACTCTCAAGGCTTTGGGGACAGGCCCTTCCTGTGGGGCCTGCCAGACACCCCTCCCCTCCTCTGGTGATCCTACCCCATGTACCCCTGACCACTCCCTGGGTCCTGCCTATCCTATGGCTGGCCCAGAGAATAGCAGCTGGGAAGTTATGACGCTTCCAGAGGCACAATGGAAATTCTCTCCCACTCCTGTTTAACAGATATACACTCCCACCGCAACATGTCTATCTCCTCCCCCCTCAAAAACCCCCACCCTGGTTCCAGATATATTGCCTACTCGGTTCCCCCCAGTTGCTATGGGGCAGATGAGAGAGAAGATCACGCACTGCATCATCTCTCATTCAAAATGAGACTTTCTTTTCCTTGACCTGCCCCTGACCACAGCTAAACTAGGATCCTTGGTTCTAATGGGATGCCTTCACTCGGTTAATGAGAGCCTTGGCTCTCATGCAGTTCATCTAATCCTGGCAGCAACAGGCCTGGAGAAAAAGCTAGCCTTGGCACTAATTGGAGGCTGAATTAATTTGGCTACGTGTCACACAGAGAGACCTTGGCCTTCTGTTTGTCTTGGGGAGCCCATAGTTTTGCAATGCTGCAGCTCTCCAAGTCTATACAAATGAGACAAAAAATGTTGGGCAACTTTCCCCTTGGCTTTTTATTCCTTAGAAAGAGTCCTATCCTATGATGAGCAACCTACAAAGGCCTTTGCCCTAGAGAAGTCTGTTTGCAGTCCATAGGGGGTGCGGGGGGAGTGGACATTAGATCTGTAGAAGAAGCTTACTTTCCCCTCTCCAGTAACATGTAGCCTGAAACGCCATAGTTTTGGTTCACGCTGACCAGCTCCTCTTCGCTGATCGTGATGCTGACATCTTGGTCCAAAGCATTAATGAATCTGTAAGGAAACCCAATTTCATTAGGGTGCAGAATCTAGAAAGAGAGGGAATACAGGGAGACTAAAGGAAGAAAAATATAGCATCATCTAATCTACAGGATGCACACAATTTCTCCAAACAGGCTTTTACAAAAGCCAAAACAGTTATTTGTGTAAAACTAATAAATCTGCGGCATCCAAACCCCAAACCTATGAAGCGTGTAACAGCTGCTAGTCATTTGTGTTTTGTCAGATACTCTTTTAGGATATTTTGATATTTCTGTTGTTTCATTTTGGTTTGGGGTATTTTGGGTTACTTCATTTTGGCACAATGGCGCATGTGCAGTAACCGAAATAAACAAAACAAGCAAAGTCACCGAAACTAAATTCCCCAATAAATGGATAGGCCAATACCAGTTCTGGTTGCAGATATTACCTGAATATTAAGAGAGCTATCCGAAAATGCAAATACTATCCACAAATACAAAGTCTTCCATTCATTTCAACTCTGTTTTATACCTTTACATCTGTTAGGGCTTCCTCCCTTGCCACCTATGCACACTCAAGGGTCCGCTGCTTCCCCCTCTTCACTGAAGTCTAAGGTTATTGTTTCCCACTCCCCATACACTAAACCACCCTTTGGCTCCCACCATATGCCCCATTTTTCCATAGCTTTTCACCTCTGGCCCCATTTACTGCTCCTTTACACTTCTCCTTCTCCTTTTGCATCCCCTTCCTCAATTGTAACCAAGCTAAACACATGCACCTACAGCATCTCAATTTCATGAATGTCTCCCTGTCTCTCCCTACGTGCCCCTTCCTTTGTCCATTCTAGATTGTAAGCCCCTTGGCACAGGGACCTGTCTCTGATCACAACTGGTCAGCGCCAGGCACATCGCTGACACTATATCAATTAATAACTGATCGTTGATAAGAACATAACTAGTGCCATGCTGGATCAGGCTAATAGTCAATTGAGCCCAGCATCTGTGTCTCCAACTGTCGCCAATCTCAGTCCCTTGGGAGACGTACCCAATGGGGCAATCCTTTTCCCTGCACTTCACTCCCACCTCCCGACAGTCAGAGGCTAGGGTCCCCAACCTACTTGCCTAACAGCTGTTAAAGAACCTGCCCTCCAAGAACTTATCCAAGGCCTTTTTAAACCCAGCTATGCCACTAGCCTCGACCACGTCCTCTGACAACAAATTCCACAAGTTAATTGTGCGTGGAGTGAAAAAAGACTCCCTTTTATTTGTTTTAAATCTACTGCCCATTGGTTTAATGGAGTTTTCTCTTAGTTCTAGTACAATTTGAGAGAGTAAATAACGGCTCCCTATTTACTTGTTCTACACCACTCTTAATTTTATAAACTTCTATCATATCCCCTCGCACTCCACTCAGGTTTTAACTACCTTGAATCACTTTGTCATCTGAAAATTTGATCATCTCACTCTTTACCCCTTTTCCAGATCATTCATTAAACACCACCGGTTTCAGTACATATCCCTGGGGCACTCCACTACTTACTTCTCTCCATTGCGAAAACGTCCTATTTAGTCCTACCCTTTGTTTCCTAACCTATAACCAAACCAGTTACCAATCCCTGATAGGACACTGCCTCCTATCCCATAACCAGGGACCTGAGTTCACTGCAATTTCAGCCTGGCACTGCGAGGGTTGGCTGATTCTGCAAAAATCACTGCACATTGCAGCAACGCAGTCAACTCAGGTCCCTGCCCTTACTGTTTAATTTCCTCAAGAGTATCTCATGAGGGACCTTACCAAAGGATTTCTGAAAAATCCAAATCCACTAGATTATTTTACACCCTCAAAAAATTCCAATAGAATAGTGAGGCCCAAATTCCCTTTGCTATATCTATGTTGACTCTTCCCCAAGATGTCATGTTTATCAACGTATCCAGTAATTCTGTTCTTAAGAATCTTTTCCACCAGTTTGCCCAGAACCAACATCAGGCTCACCAATCTGTAGTTTCCAGGATCACCTCTGGAGCCCTTTTTAAATACTGGTGTTACATTTGCTACCCTCCAATCCTCAAGTACAGTGGCAGATTTTAATGATAGCTTACAAATTACCAGTAGTAGGTCTGCGATTTCATATTTGAGTTCCTTCAAAACTCTGGGGTGAATACCATCTGGTCCTCGTGATGTGTTACTATTCAGTTTGTCAATTTGCTCTAAAACCCCTTCCAGAGTCACGTTGATTTGTGACAGCTCATCCGATTCATCACCTACAAAGAACAGTTCCGGCGTGGGTATCACCCCAACAACCTCTGCCATGAAGACTGAAGCAAAGAATTAATTCAGCTTCTCTGCAATTGATCATTAATAGCAATGAGCAATATTGTGCCACCCTCAATTTTGTGACAGGAAGAGGGTTTGTTTTTTGCCGTTTCCGTCCTGAAAATCCGTGTGGGTAGCCACTGCCTGTAAAAGCCCTGGAGGGTGGATTTCAGTTGGGAATTCCTGCTTCTGGCAGGCTGGACCAAAATGTGCTGCCCCCTCCATCTGCCCCCACAGCCTCCTTTTTTACCTAGGAATATTCATTGCACTCAAAACTCAGCCCGAGAAAGGGCACACGGGTGACGTTATCTATCCAGCCTTGTTAGACGGAATCAAAATAATCACCCAAAAGCAATTCACACCTCGCAGCGGCCATTCCTTTGTCTGGCTTTTTCCCCAAGTCTGTAATCTACGACAAAACAAAAGAGAAAAAATAAATAAATAAATAAATAAAACCTTCTCTTACAAGCAATTTGCAGGTGAGAACCTAAGGATTCAGGACCAGCGTTTGCTGGAATTTTTCCATGGGCTCTGGATCTTGGGTTATGGAAGAAGATCTGTTTAACCCAAGGACAGGCCCTCGGTTTTTAAGTTCAAAAGGTTTACTTTGATCATGTAGGGCTCCTGATCAATTAAACCAAGGTAGTAACCCCTTAATTTGCCCTACTCTCCCTTCTACATAAGAACAGAAGGGTTATAGGGAGAACTGGTGTAGCCTAGCAGATAAGATGTTAGCTTTAGACCCAGAAGAGCAGCGTTCAAATTCTGTCTTAGCCATGAACTCACTGGGTGGCCTTGGGCAAATCTCTGTCTTTTAGGATCAGTTCTCTCTCTGTTAAATGGGAATAATGACCTACCTACTGGGTTGCTGTGAGAGTGACCTAGATAAGGATTTTAAAGCACTTTGAATTCTGGAATTGCTATAGAAACAATTAGTAGTAATAAAACAGGGACCTTGGCTTCTTTAACATCTATAAAGTGCCAAGCATGGTTTTGCTGCTTTATATTGGTAAACAAATAATAAACCATAAAACAACTCATAAACAAACACGATTAATTATAAATAGGTTCCTCGTAAATAATTAAGTAACATTCCTCTCAACGGTGGATTCAAGATGATTAAATGCTACATTTAACGGAACCCGTCAATTAAATTACAATCGGCTCTACTCAGCTTGCCTCATAGCTAGCAAATTCTTTGCCAAGAGACCTCCAGAAATGTCACAGTATCATAGACTAGGGCTACCATACCTCCCCTCTAGCAGGGGACACTTATGAAAAATGCATGTTGCAGCAGGGCTACATTGGTTCCAGCACAGCCCTGAAACATGTATTTTTCAAAAGTATCCCCTGTTAAAGAGGAGGTCTCATAGCTCTATCATGGAAGCCATTTCATTCTTACAAAGCAAGATCCTGCTGAACTAGATAAATGGCAAGAAAACCATGAGGCAGGTCAAGGTAGTGGTCAAATCCTGTTCTCAGTTACGTCAGAGCGGTGCCAATGAAGACACTAGAGTTCAGTCAGGAATGATGTTGCCCATTGTCTTCAGTGGTTTCCACTGTTGTAAATGGAAGCTTAATTAGCCCCCGGCCACAATTAGCCCCCGGCCAGGAGAGTGACCATTTAAACCCACACCTTTTCCTACATCCTCCTGGAGAAGGACCGACGTTTATAAAGGAGAGGTCCATAAATAGCTATTAGTCAAGTTGGTCAGGGGATAAGATCTCTGACAGGAGACAAAAGGAATATCCAACAGCAATGTGGCATCAATTGGATTTAGGTGCTCTCATCCAAATATGCTGGGTTGGACATGTTGCCTACTCCGCTATCAGATAAGCATTGGTTGTGTCATCAGTTTAGTTTGGTTCTGTTCAGTCGGTTTCGTTCAGTTGTCGGTTTGGTGAGGTTGGGTTGTTGGTTTGGTTGGGTTGGCTTGGGTTTTGTTGTTTGGTCCAGGTGGATTTGGTTGAATCCTGAACCCACCCACCCTCCACCATCCAACCAAAAGTCCACCGTCCGGACAACCAAAAGTCCCAAAGCAGGGACACCCAGCTCTGCCACTGTCATGCCGCATGCCTGGACGGGCTGTCCGTGTAAAAGCATCCGGCCACATGGAGAGACAGAGCCAAGGCGGAACAGGCTGTCCCTGCTTCACGGCTGTCCCCTGGCCAAGGGTGGAGCTACCATGGAGCAAGAGGGCTCAGTTGAGCCTGGGCCCTTGAATCTGGGGAGGGGTGGCCTCTACAAGTGGCTTGAGCCCCACTAGGAAATTTTCAGAGTGTGTGGGCCAATTCTCTGACCCCGCCCACCCTGAATATTTTCTAGTAGTGCTTCACCCTCTTGCAAAGGGTCCTGGCATGAGGGAAGTTTTCAGAATGGACAGGGGTGGGGTGTTCTTTAAACCTCCTTCCTGGTGGGGAAACTGCCGATCTGAGGAGTCAGGGTGGCACCAGTCTTTGTGGGGGGAGCCAAAGCTGGCTGGGAGCCTAGGAGGCCACCACTTAGGAAATCCCACCCCCTTGCCCTAAGGGGGAGGCCCATAACTGGGCCATGAGCCCGGGGCTACTACAGCCTTGTTACGCCACTGCCATCGCTGGTGTTCCGGAACATCCAGGAGCACCACCAGCAGGGCAGGCAGCCCAACCCTGGGCAGCGGCCAGAGGTGGGGCTGCTGTCCGGATGCTCAGCAGACAGCAGCGGCAGCCCCCTCCCCCCCTCAGCAATACCATAGCGTTGTGGACGATGCTCCTGCAATGCTATGGTGTGGGGGAGACCGTGGGCCCTGGCAGCTGCTGGGTCCATTTAAAACCGATCCAGGTGCGGCTACAAGCAGGCCGATGCAGGGGTGCACTTGTGAGAACACCCAGTGCTACAGCATTTTGAAAGTGTGTGGCCTCTTCAGAAAGGGGGCATGGTCACATCAGAAAGAGGCAGAGAAGCCCCTTTGCCAATCTCCTTTCCGATATGGCCATGATACCCCTCCTTCCAAAGGGCTTGGAAAGGACGGGAGCCAGGGGGTGCAATTGTGCCCCTTTGCTCCCCTCCCAGGTCCGATGGTGGAGGACTCTAAGCAGTGTTTCAACACAGGACCAGATTCTCACTGCATTTACACAAGGGTAAAATCTGGAGTGATTCTAGTCCTTTAAACACAATTCTTTTCCCTTTTCATCCAAGGAAAAGGGAGATGAGAATCATCTCCACAGCATCCAATGCATTTTTTCTCCACAAGCCCACTGCAGCAGTACATAAAACCACGTCCAATGCTGACTTGGCCTTCAATACAGAGCGAGAGAGTAGAGGGAGTTTAATCACTTGTTCTGTTCAGTAAAAACCGAATGAGCTAACTGCCTTCTGTGCATTTCGGGCTAAAGATTCTTATAAGCTAAAACTAGTGACATTGAGCTGATGTCTTCATTCTCTGGCCGGCCCCGGAGACTCTTTGCCATCATTACTTTATGGAAGAAAGTAAAGTACCTTTGGGAAACAGCTGACTTTCATCTTCCCCGTCTTTCCAGGTTTTGCTGCCTGGCAGGCATTATTCTGCCCTTGTAACCGCAGCGTTCAGTGGCTTAAAAGACTCAGCGGCCATAAAACCCTCTCCCAGCAGAAGCCAGCACGGCAGATCCGTCACTGCTACCAGAGAAGTCAGGCTTGCAGTATCCAAGAACCATTGGGAGAGCCGCAGCCACGACTGAATGGATAAATTAACTCACCCATTACCCCATTTGTTAGCGACTGCGTGTCTCGGCTATTGAATTACTCCTTTTAGTTACACTTTCTTCCCACACTTACCAATTGGCCTGCGATGCCTCCCCCCGCCTTGTTGTAGACAATTAAACTGTACACCAGTTGTTCCACCACGGTCTGATTGAAAGCGAAGGGCGTCCCTTGGTACTGGAGGGCGAAGTGGAGGCTTTGCTGCGCGCCGTTTAACATTAATTTGGAATAGTTAGCCGGGTCCTAAGGAGAGAGAAACTCTGTTACAGATTGTCCTGGAGAATGGCTCAGCTCCTCTCCCTATTCAAGAGGGTGCAGAGGAAACAGGTGGATTGGGGAAAAGTGGGGTCACTTCTCCAGATCTCTCTGGATTTTGACCCGGAGTCTCCGAGTGAAGTCCCGATTTTGCCAGCCGCCAGAGGCGCCCAATGGCTAACTCAGGGAATCAGAGCTGCCAGCGGCGATGACCACGTTAGAGGTGAAAGCAAACATTTTGCCTGGTTCCAATTCTGTCAGAACCAGGTGTTTCATCTGGTCTGATCGGAAATTGGAACAATGTCACTTTGCTCTATACAATATTGCTAAAATACGGCCTGGCCTTACTGTTGCCGCTGCAAAAACCCTAGTCCATGCTCTAGTCATCTCTCGCCGTGACTACTACATCTTCCTCCCTACTGGCCTCCCTTGCTCTGATCTGCCCCACCCCCTCATCTCCATTCAACGCTCTGCAGTCAAAATCATCCACTATTTTGACCCAGTTCTAGACCATGCCAGAAAGGAAGTGAGCCTTAGGGCTAGTCCTGCCCCCTTTCTGTCATGGCCCTGGCCCCCTGGAATGCCATGATGTCATAAGGCCCCACAAGGTCAGGGTTATGTCAGAAAGGGGGTGTGGTAGGCTCTTTGAGGTTACCTCCAGAGGTTGGTGGCAACCCTGGGACAGAGAGTTTAAAAGTTCTGAAAGCATCCCAGACCAACGGCAAGAGGTCCGTGTTCAGTGTTTTCCCCATTAGCTCATATGGGGAAATGCAGTGAATACAGGTCCCTGTACAACGGCTAATTACGCCATGTGTACTATGCACAGCAGACACTACCACATACCCTACAGGGCCTTGTGGTCCAGCTTGAGTCTATGGGACACAGCTCAGATCAGAGGTGGGGGAACTCTGGTCTGTGGGCCAAATCTGGCTGATGGTTGTTTTTTATTTGACCCATTCCCTGGTCCTGGATCTAGTCCCTACCCTCAAGCACTGAAAGAGTGAGCTCACAGCTCAGGGTAAGGGAGTGGAGATGAGGGCATGCACATAAGGACAGGGGATGGGTCTGTGACATGGAGTCCGGCTCAGAATTCAAATCTGTGCCCAACCTGGTAGAGATGTGCGAACACCGGGGGTGTGTGTGTCGGTGTTCAGCCCATTTGGGGTTCATTCGAGTGGGGGGCAGGGGACAGGGGGGAACCTGGTTTTCCCTCCCCCCCTCCAGGCTGCGTGGGTGGAAGGGTCGCCGAGGCTCACCTCCCNCCCAGCCTAGTAAATTATTATTATTTTTAAAAACCCACCCCAGGGATCGCCCTACCTGGTGGTGCCAGGGCTCGGGCCCTGGGTCCAACAGCGGGTCCGGCGGTGCTCTGGAGAGCTTCAGGCCTCTACTAGGCCTTTTAGGTCATGTGGCCCAGAAGGTCTAGTAGAGACCTGAAGCGCTGCAGAGCACCACCGGACCCACTGCCGCCACTGCTGCTGCCGCCGCCACCAGGTAGGGCAATCCCTAGGGTGGGTTTTTAAAAAAAAAAAAAAATTATGAGGCTGGGCGGGGGGTGGGGGAGGTGAGCCCCGGCGCCCCTTCCACCCACACAGCCTGAAGGGGGGAGGGAAAACAGGGTTCCCCCCTGTCCCCCGCCTCCCGCCTGAATGGGTTTGGAACCCGAACTTGGTTCGGACGGTTTGGGCGGGGGGCAATTTGGGTTTGGGGTGTTCGCAAACGGGCCAAACCCCCCAAGTTCAGGCCAAACGCCGAACCACATTCGCACATCCCTACAACTTGGGTCTGAGCCCTAACGGATTATGCCCAACCCGAGCTGGGCCCTTCAGAGCCCAAGCCCAATGCGTCTGGTCGGCCTCAACCCAAATAGAACACCATGATGTCATAGCCAGGGCCCCGATTAAAAGGTGCCCCCGCAATCGGTGGATTCTGCGCAGAATCTCGCCTTAGGCAAGATTCCCACAGAAACAGGGAAACTCCCCATGCTTTGCTTGGCAGGAGACATTACAGTACGCAAGCCTCTGAATGGCTCATTTATTATTTTATTTTAAGAACTTATATGCCGCCCCCTCCTGCCTCAGGCATCTCGGGGCGGCTCACAACAATTTAAAAACATTCTAAACTATAAAATAATAAACAACCATTAAAACAATATAAAACCCCTCCCCACCCACCTCATTTCCTTCGGGAAAGGCCTGGCAGAACAGCCAGGCCTTACAATGTCTTCGGAAAGAGGGGAGGTCAGTAATCAAGCGAACCTCCAACGGGAGGGAATTCCACAGCAGCGGTGAAACCACAGAGAACACCCTCCTCATGGTGGACATCTGGGGGACCCTGAGGAGGATGCCCCCGGCCGACCGCAGGGGCCGTTCCAGGTCCCGGAGGGTGAGGCGGTCCCGCAGGTAGGTGGGGCCCAAGTCGTTTAGGGTTTTAAAAGTCAACACCAACACCTTAAATTGGGCCCGGAAAACTATTGGCAGCCAGTGCAGAGAGCGGAGCACTGGTGTAATGTGCTCGCGTTGGCCCGTCCCAGTCAAGAGACGGGCCGCCGCATTCTGCACTAGCTGCAGCTTCCAAACCAGCACCAAGGGCAGCCCCACATAGAGTGCGTTGCAGTAATCCAGTCTTGAGCTAATAAATTAATGGATGATTGTGGCCAGATCTGAGTCCAAGACATACGGCCTAAGCCGACGCACCAGCTATAACAGTCGGAATGCCCTCTTCACCACAGCTGCCACCTGGGAATCCAGGTGGAGCTGCGGGTCCAGGAGCACACCCAGACTCTGGATCTGCAAAACCAGGGAAGGACGGATCCCATCAATGATGGGGGCCATCACTCCCTCGGCCCTCCCCTCAACTATCATCTCCGTCTTGTCAGGGTTTAGTCTCAGGCAGCTCACCCTCATCCAATCCCTCACAGCCGACAGATACCGGATAAGCACCAAGACTGCCGGGCCTGAGTTGGAGGAAAATGAGAGCTATAGCATCAGCATATTGATGACACCTCACCCCAAACTCCCTGACAATCTCTCCCAAAGGCTGCATGTACATGTTGAACAAGAGAGGGGATAAGATGGAACCCTGCGGAACCCCACACGTGAGGCCCCGGGGGGAAGATGAAAACTCCCCCAGCACCACACACTGGGTTCTCCCAGGCAGGAAAGAGCAGAACCATCCAAGAACGGTCCTGCCAATCTCTGTCCGGTCCTGCAGCCGGGTCACCGGCAGCTCGTGATCAATGGTATCAAATGCAACCGAGAGATCTAACAGGATCAACAGGGTCAAGCGACCTCGGTCCAACTCACGGGAGAGGTCGTCGGCCAAGGCCACAAGCGCAGTCTCCATGCCATAACCCAGGCAAAAGCCCGACTGCAAGGAATCAAGAAAATTGACCCAGTCCAAATGCCCCTGAAGCTGCCGAGTCACCACCCATTCAATAACCTTCCCTAAAAAGGGAATGTTAGAGACTGGTCAATAGCTGGTCAGGGCGCCAGCGTCCAAAGATGGCTTCTTGAGCAGGGGTCGCACCACCGCCTCCTTGAGGCAATCTGTCACCCTGCCCTCCCCAAGAGAGGTGTTGACTATCCCTGCCAGCAACGGCCCCAATCTCTCCCACCTAGCCTTAACTAGCCAGGATGGGCATGGATCCGATTCACAATATGTGGCTTGAACAGTCCCAAGAGCATCCCCCACATCCAAAGGCAACACAGCCCAAAACTCATCCCACAAAACAGGACAATATGGAGCTTCTACTGCCTCTGACCCATTTTCTGCTAAAAGCGTTGCATCTAAACTGTGGTGAATTTGAGCGATTTTATCCACAAAAAAGTCCACAAACAAATCACAGCGAGCATTTGATGATTCTAAGTCCAGGTGGAGGGAGGCCGGACTGACATCCCCTTCATCACCCAGAACAGCTCAGCTGGGCGGGACTTTGTGGACGCAATGAGGGCAGCAAAGAAAACCTTCTTTGCTGTCCACACCGCAATGACATAGGTACGTAACCAGACTCTATGCCGCAATCGGTCAACTTTAGCACATGAGGTGACGTCACCATCACTCCAACTCCGCCCTTCACACTTCATCTGTCGCGGCTCCTCCATATACCACGGGGAACTGCCTTGTCGGTGATTCGGGAGCGGATGCCTGGGGGGCATGCGGTCGATGGCCTCCATCAATACAGAATTCCACATGGACACGAGGCCATCAAATGAGAGACCATTGAGGTCAGAGGAAGCATCCCCTAGAGCTATCTGGAACCTTTCTGATTCCATAAGCCTTCAGGGATGAACCAACCTAACTGGGTACGCACCCTCCTGGGAGCCGACATGCACCCGGATACCCACCTGGAGGAGATAATGATCCGTCCACAACAAGGGCACTGTTGACACCTCCCCCACTAAAGGATCCCCCGCCTCAAGGCCTGGGCAAAATATCATGTCCAGGGTATGTCCTCCAATATGTGTGGGGCCCACTACTCTCTGAGACAGGCCCATGGTTGCCATGCCGACCATGAACTCATGGTCTGCCCCTCCAAGACTGGCATCGGCATGGATATTGAAGTCCCCCAGAACTATCGCCCTGGGAGACCAGAAGACCACCTCTGACACCAGGTCGGTCAGTGCAGGCAGGGAGGCTGCTGTACAGGTGGGTGCCCGGTATACTAGCAGAATCCCCACTCTGTCTCTGGCCAAATCCAACACCAAATGGAGACCCTCCACACTCATGATAGGTTGCAGAGGAAATCTCCTCATAGACTAGGCATCCTTTAAAATAATGGCTACACCGCCTCCCCTCCAGTTGCAGCTGATGCTGCACGGAGTACCCGGCTGGAACAAGGTCAGCCAATATAGGCCCCGACTCAGTGTCCAGCCAGGTCTCCGTAACACTTGCGAGGTCCGTTGCCTGGTCCAGGATCATCTCCCGGATCGTAGTTGATTTATTAGCCACCGACCTCGCATTTACCAGCATCAAACCGAGACCCAGGGTCCTCTGATCCCCGATCACCTCACCGCCTGTCTGGGGGCCAATGGGCAGGACATATATACAACATCTGTCCTGTCTCATCAATCGAGCCTGCCTCCCAGAAGGACCATAATTCCCCCGGCCCAGCACGACCCGTATGGCTGCAGACCACCCTCCCGGAGGCCGTCCCATCATCCCCCCGAAGGAGATCTCCACCCCCTCACCCCCCCATCCTCATGTGCAGTGATGTCACCCATTAATTATCACATGAAAACCTCAGGCTTGTGCGTAGTAACTGACGGGTGACATCATTGCACGCAAGCCAATGAGAGGCTTGCACGCCTTGAGACTTGACGCCTGTGCCTGCTATACTGCTTGGGTTTTTTGCTGCTGTTGCCACTCTGATGCTTCCCCCACTGCCGAGCGGGCCAGAGTGGGTTTGCCCTGGGCCCAAGCAGGCTGGTCTGGGGAGGGGTGGTTGCCCACAGAATTCACGGAGAAGGCCCACAGAAGTTTGGGAATTTTTCCATGGGAGAATCAGGGCCCTGATCCTAGCACTCCATAAGGGTAAAGTGGGGTCCCTGCAGAGCTCCATTTCACCCTAAAAGACATGGGGCTGTTACCAAATGTAACAGCTAGTACGCTCGCTTTGCCTGCCCCTCATGTTTTACAAACATACACAAGGAGCAAGTGTGTAGTTGAGAGGTGGCAGATGTGTAGTAGGTCATTACCTGCTGCGTGTTTCCCACCTGAATCAGTGGCAAGCGTTCCATCTGATGACCCACACTGAGTGTCCCCTTTGCCAAACTATGGGTAAAACCAGAGGTGATGGTGGCCTACGAACCACCAGCATGTCTGTTTTGGCACTGCCAGATGTTAGCCCAGGACTGCCTCAGGGCAGCTAAGTGGCTAGCCTGAACTGCATCCTCGGAAAATCTCATAGGCTAAGGGCCACCCACATGGGCCAAAGTAGGCCAGAACATCTGTTCTGCCCTGCCTTTCCTGCCACGGGTCAGAAGTCAGCCTGGAATCACAGGTTGTGGCCGTGGCGGGGAGTGCGTTTCGGCAGTTACATCTTGTCTGGCGGCTTCGGCCGTATCTCTCAGACTCTGACCTTGCCACTGTCATCCATGCCTTCATCACCTCAAGGCTGGATTACTGCAACGTGCTGTACGTGGGGCTGCCCGAGAAGCTGGTGCAGAATGCTGCAGCCCATCTCCTTACTGGGGCGGGCCGCAGGGAGCACATGACACCTGTGCTCCAGGCTCTGCACTGGCTGCCTATAAAGCACCGGGCCAGGTTCAAGGTGCTGGTTTTGACCTTTAAAACCCTTCACAGCCTGTGCCCTGCTTATCTGCGGGATCGCCTCACTCCCCATGTGCCCGTGCGACCCCTGAGATCGTCCGTGAGGGCCTTTTTGGAGGTTCCCCGGGCGAGACGGGTGGCCACTGATGTGAGATCTTTTTCAGTGGCTGCCCCTGTGCTGTGGAATTCGTTCCCGGAGGAGGTTCGGTTGGCCCCCACCCTCCTGTCATTTAAACATTTGTGTAAGACCTGGCTGTTCCGCCAGGCTTTTGGCAAGGGGGGGGGAGGGTAGGTTTGGGAGGGAGGGTGTGTTTTTATTACTTGTTTTAAAATCTGTAGATTTATTTTTAAATGTTTTATTGTTGAATTATTTTTGTGTGTGTGCATGTTGTTCGCTGCCCTGAGCTGCCTTTAGGCAGGAGGGGTGGGATATAAGTTTTGAATAAATTAATAAAATAAAAAATTGGAGCAGGGCAGGGGTGGTTGGTTGCCTGCACTTTTGTTGAGTTCCCGGACCTACCTGGGCCCTGCGGGCAGTGCGACAGCTCTCTGACTGCTGGCACATGCATCTAGTGCCCTGACATGGCCCAGGCCATGTTGGCTGCAGTTTCACACCTTGGGACAGGGAGCCCCTGTGCCGGCCACACATTGTTTTTACCCTATGTACACTTAAGCAAGCCAAGCATTAACTAAAATGAATGGCTAACAGTAGATAGGTCCGGGCTCTTGTGGACTACTAGGCCCACTCATAGCCCACAATGCTATGCCTGCAGGCAGCACTATACCTGATCACACTGTATGTTTAGGATGTATTCAACATGGAAAAATACTAGCTTGGGCAAATCAATTCTATGCCCTCTGTTTGAGGGGGCCCATTACACTCCTAACTGCAATAGGCCAGATGCTAGCACACAATAGCTATCTAGTACTATCTAGGTCACAATTTTAGTGTGCCTACAAGAATGAGGTCTGGAAAATAATTTAGTGGTTTGGCCAGAATCCAAGGGAGGCTGGTGGAGTCCTATCACTGTAAAGCAGGCAAAAATTTCAGCACACGGCTTCTATAAAACCCTACTCCAATAATAGTCTAGTGGATAAGTGTTCTGCTAGGATCTGGGACACCAAGGTTCAAATCCCACCAAAGTCATGAACTCTTTGGGTGGTCTTGGGCAAGTCATTCTCTCTCAGTCTCAGTTCCACATCTAGAAAATGGGAATAATAATGGCCTAGCTCACAGGGGGTTGTTTTGAGGGTGAACTAGATACAGATTATAAAGCACTTTGAACACTAAAAGGGTCAGGGAAATGATAAATAATAATGAAGACACCTAGAGCCTAGGAGTGATGGTGTGGAATCGTCACCAAACCTGAGCAGCAGAGGGGAGGAGAGAGCTTAACTCTGCCTGTTCACCCCCCATTGGTTGAGTGTGACTATGCAACATTCTATAGGGTAACCCCACAACCTACAGATCCTCCCCCGTTAGGGCCACCTGTACCTTTCGGTTAGAGGGCAAAAATGTGACGCTAGCTGTGTCCGATGGTATCTCGGGGGTTCTAAGGCCCACTAGCATCTGTGGGAAGACACTCATTGGTTTTATGTCCAAAATATAACGAAGCGTCTTACCTGAAATGGTTCTAACGGCAGCTGATGTATGTCATGATCTTGGATGGTCACTTGAATTCTATCATCCGCCAAATTCAGGACCTGAATTAAACTTTCTTTCGGAACAGGTTCAGGCATACTGGATTCCTAATTAAAATAAAACATTTTATTGCAGCGGCCCCTTAATACCACTCAGTTTATAGCCGTCATATTCTGCTTCTCCATAACGATGGTGCTGTCAGGTCACCAGTTTCTTATTCCTGTACAGTATGACAGCTGAACATAAATCTTATTTACGGAGATCTTTATTGGCGAAGCTCATCAGTATAACCTGTCTCCAAAATCTCTCTCTCACCCACGAAACTGGCCAGATGGGGCAGCTATCCACGGACCCACATGCTATTAGACAGGGCCCAGAGCAAAGATAAAATGGGGGGCGCCTGGAGACCCGACCCTCTCATGCGCTCCTTCCATGGGGCCCTAGAGGCAGTTGGGTTTGAGGCCCCACTGGAAGGGGGGAGGGGGCCTGCATCTTGCCCTGATGAAAATGGGACCATTGCGGGGGGCCCAGAAGTATAGAAAATGGCAAGGGGCCATATCGGCCTCTCCACCACTGCTCTGAAGGCATTTCCAGGTCCTTGTAGCTGCCACCACCAGGGACGCCAGCAGAATTAAATTCAGGTGGGCAGCAGGGGACAAGAGTCCCTTTGCCCTGCCCCACTTCTGACATGGCCACACCCCTTTCCAAGCGTTGTGATGTCATGCATTCGGAAAGGGGACGTGGCCATGTCAGAAAAGCCCCTTCGTCCCCAGCCCCTTTCAAATGTGGTTCTACCCTCTGCCCTCCCAGAAGGGCTCCGAAGGGACGGGGCCAGCGGGAGACAGGGGACTGTAGCAACACCCCTTTGGACACCCCACCCGGAACCTATGGCCACCCCCACTAACCAGTGGGGCTCTGAAGTGGCATCAGGGCAGGCTCTTCTTGTGAGGGCCCAGAGGCCGCTCCATGATGGTGTTACGGTAGACACATTCTGCGAGGTCCTCCCCTCTCCACACAGGTAAACCCTGTCCCCTCCCCCAGTGACCCCGATCTCCCCATTCCCCTCTCCCTTGGCTACTCCTCAGGCTCTTCATTCACCCAACCCCAGGCCCTGCATTTGCTAAGGCTGATCCTGTGCAGCCTATTTCCAGCAAATATAACAGAGAGAATATTCCATTGGGAGACCTAGGGAGGGGTAGTTTATTTATTTACATTTTTACCACACCCCTCTCGCCCAAGTTAGAGCAGTGGTTCCCAAGCTGCTGCTGATGCTCCTCCTCCTCCTCCTCCTCATCATCATCATCATCATCACCACCTCTATATAGTGCCCCCCCAATGGCACTCAGAGCACTTTACCTATAACTAATAAACACATCCCATTCTAAGACTTAAGTACATATCTCCCAACAGTATGGATTTGTAATATAGATCCATAATTAAATCCAGAAATTAAAGATCCAGAATTAAAGATCTGTATTGGATACGAATCTATCATTTCCTCTGGGCGCCCACCCATGCTGTTGGGTGGTAGCATCATCCTACACACCCAGGACAGCCACACACACAAGGTAAAGTATCATTGGGGTCACAGCAACCCTGTCTGCAGAAGTAGGGGTGGGACTCAAGGGGGATTATCAGATATCAGATTTATCCGTATTGGATCTCCCAATATCAGATTATTGGTATCGGAATATTGGATTTTTAACATTGCCGATTTTCTTGGATTTTTAACATTGCGGCCACTGACTCAATGGGCAGTGTTAAAAATCAGACAAAACTGACAATGTTAAAAATCCAGTATTGCTGATACCAACAATTAACGGTGTTATCGGATTAATCCGATACTGACCATTGTTGGTATCATTGGCTTAATCTGATACTAGTACTTCCACCCTTACTGCAGAGGGTGTGATCTCGTTTGGGGGCCTCTGAGTTAGAACCAGGCCTAAATCCAACCAGGCCTCAATGGTTGGATTGAATATGGCTGGAGTGAGGAACCTTTTCTCTCCCAGGGGCCACTTTGAAAATTAGCACCAGCTCCGAGGGTTGCATAGAAGCTGGGAGGGGGAGAAGCTTAAGGGGTGCCCTCAGGAAGAGAAGGTTCCGATGATAGATCTCTGCCTCCGCCCATGCATGCATGCCCATGAGGTCCCTTACCCTGAACTCAGTTTTGCTAGTGCTTAAAGGTAGGAACTGGATCCAGGAATTGGACAGAGGCCAAATAAAAACTAGCCACAGGCCAACTTTTGGCCCCTGGGCCTGAGGTTCCTGTGGAATATGGTATCACAATGTTACACAGAAACATGTGGAAGAACACACCTGAGGATTGTGGTCTTAAGATCGGTGTGACAATGATGGTACAAAAACACAGTAGAACCTCCTGTATCCGGACATTTTGGTGAACATGATTTTTCTCCATAGAATCACAGGGTTGGGTTTATTATTAATGATTACACCAGTAATGTGTCTGATACGGTACAGTTGTGATGACAGGCCCCTGCCCCAAGGAACTAACCATCTAGAATGAACAAGGGGAAGGGCAACAAACAGGTGGGGAAAGTAGGGAGAGACAGGGAGACAATCCAGGAAGTGGAGACATTGAAGGGGCACGTACTTAGCTTAGTTACAGGGGAGGCTAGACAGGCTAAGGAGAAGTATGAAGAAGAAATCTATGAGGGTAAAAAGAAAGGGGGAAACCTGATGGAAGAGGTGTGTTTTGTGGAGGAATTTTTATAAGGGACCCTATGGAATTAAGCTACACATAGCCAAAGGAAGGTAAAACAAAATGGATGACATAGAAGCGTTTTGGGTAAAACCTACTGCCTAGTAGAAACTATGCCTTTGCCCTCTAGAAAGAGAGCTAGTTGCTTCTGCATTTGCTTTGCAAACTAGGGTCTTGGAAAGTGCTTCACACAGACCTTAAATCTAGACAGTGGGACACCCTCCCATAGCAGATAGTAGAACATGGCCTTGCAGCTGTGCTAGTTAATTAGCTTTGTTTAGGCACCTTACTTTATAAACTGTCTAGCATATTGTTTTGAGAATAATTTGCTTAGTAGGTAAACAATTGCAGTAACCTCCCATTATTGTATGACGTTGTCTTTGAGTGACATGCCTGTATCTTTTGCCTGTTTTGTAACCTATAAAATACCTATGTATTCTGGGAGGAGCCAGACCAGTCTGTTTCCCTGCGTGGATTCAGTACTGCTCTCTCTCTCTCAGCGCTTTGAGATCAATAAAGACTCTGACAGATTTTACCAACAGTGTAAGTATGAAATTTTCCTCAACAGTTTTTAGGAGGGGTTTGAAGGTTGGGAGGGAGCAGTATTCAGGTAGGAACTTCCAGACATAGGGGGTAGCATGGGAGTAGGGGCAAAGACAGTTTAGGAGCAGGAGAGTCGGCAGCAGGTGGAGATGGTATATAATGCGGTATAAGGCCTGGCACCAATACTGCATGAGATCAAGGTTGTGTTTTATTAAAGAGAGAGACCAATCTGTATGGGACTTATAAGAGTCATCATAGAAATGCACATGAACCGCGCACTCTGATGACAGTTCCGCAGTCAGGAGGGAGAATGTGTGTGTGTGTGTATCTTTGTAAGAGCTACTCTGTACTTACATTTATTTTAACTTCAACAACAGCAGCCGCCGCAAATGCCAAGCCTGCAAGGATCATCCCCACTGCCATCTTTTTAATAGGCCTGCCGGATGAAGGAAAGAGATTGCGTTACAAAGAGCATACATTAAAACGTAGCATGCCATTCCTCGGAGTCCGAGATATTCCAGAGTCTCCCATTAAACTGTCCAAACAGGTGGTGGCATGGATGATGTGCTGTTGGAACTGACAAGCATTTCACTTAAAGCTGCTCTATTATATTGGGGAGGCTAACACTGAGGCCAATTAAAATGAATTTTAAAAAAAGCTTTTGGCTTGCGCGCTTCAGTTGATCTTGTTCCTAGTGCTCCTGGTGGAAATGGGTGGGTTTTTTGTCATTCTGTTAACTTGTCATGTTGCAGGGGGAAAGCACCACTGATGAGAATCCATTTGGGGGAAACTTTTTTAAAAAGGCTGATTTGGGGAAAGTCAAAAAAAGACTGGGTTATTTATCTGCAAACTTTGGGAATGCAAAAAAATAAACGTTATATCTTCTAAAGTTCCTACCATCTGCCTCTTCCATGTTGTATTTTCCCCATTCAAATACATTCTAGAGCTTGTATCAAAGTTAGAGTTGAATCAAATAGTAGATTTTTTTATTTGAGAATATTATTTGCATTTTCAGACAGCCTTCCAACTAGGGGTGGGACTTTCAGTTTTAAGCAAGAGTACGAAAATGACTGTTTTGGTTTAAAACCGAAGAAAACCAGGCTGTTAATGAAGTGTCGAAAGAGGCAGCCTTTCTGTGCATGTGTGTAATGGCTCCATGCATGTGCAGAAAGGCTGCCTTTTTCCAAAATGGCACCGACACTGCCAGCACCATTTTGGAAAAGGGGTGGACACACGCACAATGGCCCCCTGTGGCCCAGTAGTGCCAATATTATGTATTTTTATTTATTTTTTAGTTATTTACGACAGATTTATAGCCCGCACCCTTTTGCACATTGGCAACCTGGGGCAGCATACAACATAAAATATCACAATAAAATATAACAATAAAATCATTAAAATACAATATCATAAATATGAATAAAAATGGGCACATAAAATATAAACATATAAATAGTGGCTAACAAATATCCGCCAACCCAACCCACCCACCCCTCTTGAAGGCCTGGCGGAACAGCCAGGTCTTACAACACCTACGAAAAGAGGGGAGATCCGGGGAAAGACGGGCCTCCAATGGGAGAGTTCCACATCCGAGGCGCGGCCACCCAGAACGCCCTCCCCACAGTAACTACCTGGCATACCCAGGGGATCTCAAGTTGGGCGCCCCCGACCAACCGCAGGGGCCGCACAATGACCTGAGGCTTGAGGCGGTCATGCAGGTAACCAGGACCCAAACCGTTTAGGGCTTTATAGGACATAACCAACACCTTGAATTGGGCCCGGAAGACAATAGGAAGCCAGTGCAGAGTCCGGAGTACCCAAGTAATGTGCTCGCGGCGACCCGTCCCCGTTAGGAGGCAGGCTGCCACATTCTGCACTAGCTGCAGTCTCCAGACCATTGCCAAGGGTAGCCCCACGTAGAGTGCGTTACAATAATCCAGTCGGGAGGTAATGAAAGCATGGATGATGGTGGCCAGATCCAAATCCGAGACATACGGCCGAAGCCGTCGCACCAGATGTAATTGGCAGAATGCTCCTCTTGCCACAGCCCCCACCTGACAATCCAGGCAGAGCTACGGGTTGAGGAGCACCCCCAGACCCTGAGCGGCAAGGGGAGGCAAACCCCACCTATGATGGGAGACACCACCCCCTCAGCCCTACCCACCAACATCACCTCCGTCTTGTTGGGATTCAGCCTCAGACGGCTCGTCCTCATCCAGTCCCCTACAGCTGCCAAGAACCACGTAAGCACCAAGACTGCAGGGCCTGGGTCTCCAGAAAATGAGAGGTAAAGTTGTGTCTTGTCAGCGTACTGATGACATCGCACGCCGAATCCGGTCCTCGCCCAGCCGTTGCGTATACACATTGAACAGGAGAGGGGACAGAATGGAACCCTGCGGGACTCCACACATGAGATTCCAGGGAGACGATGTACATTCCCCAAGAACCACACGCTGTGTTCTCCCTGCCAGGAATGAGCGGAACCGTTCAAGAACAATTCCGCTCACCCCGGCCCGGTCCCGCAGCCTCGCCACCAACATCTCGTGGTCAACGGTATCAAATGCCGTTGACAAATTCAGTAAGATCAAAATTGAGGGTCTGCCCCGATCTAATTCCCGGCGCAGGTCACCGAGCAAGGCCACAGAAACTCAGAAACCAGAAAGGGACCTCATAAAAACTAGTCCTTAGGCTAGCTCCCCAACAGCTGGAGTCCATTGATTAGCCAGCCAGGCCCTAACAGATGAGGGACAGAGGTTAAAAGACAGTGTGGCCTGTTCAAAGCCATCCAGTGAGGGAAGGATTTGAATTCAGGACAGCTAGCCCTTGCTAGCCACAGGACCAGACTAGTTCTCAATGGATGATGCTCTCTGGGCACTTTTGTTTCAAACAAGGAATGAACAAAAGTTCAGCTTATTCCTCTACTCAACCCTCCCCTGCTAACAAGCCTCAAAGCTCTCATTCTGCAATCCCAGACGTTGAATTTGCTGCTCTACACAACAGAACCAAAATCTGGCCATGTGCACCGCTTGAGTACTTACGTGAAATTGAACTTGCACAGGTTGATCAGGGGGTAGAGGCCAAAGTCAAAAACCGGGATGAAGATAAGGATGAGAAGTGGATTTAAAACCTGCAAAGACCAAAGAATGGGAGAGATTAGTAACTTCTGGTAATAAAAGCCATAAAACATTGTCCAATAGGAATAATTCCGTCATCAGGAGGACACGAATGAACACTGGGAACCCCCTTGAAGAGGATCACCAGAGTCTGCCCTTCATGAAGCAAAGAATAGAACAGACAGAACAGAACTGGAAAAGGTGAAGAGAAGGCCAATAAAGATGATCAAGGGTGTGGAACGGCTTCCGTACAAGGAGAAGCTCAATAGGTTAGGGCACTTCAAGCTAAGAACATAAAAAGTACCAGTACCCATACTGAGTCAGAACAATGGTCCATCAGAACCAGCACCTGTCTCCGACAGTGGCAAATTTCAGTCACTTGGAGAAGTACCCAACAAGTCACTATGGGGCAATCCATTCTCTATTGTTCACTCCCAGCTCGTGACAGTAAGAGGTTACATTCCCCAGACCTACCTGGCTAATAGCTGCTAATGGACCGATCCTCCAGAAACTTTTCCAACCCTTTCTTAAGCCCATTTATACTACTGGCCTTGACAACATCTTTTGGCAACAAATTCCACAACTTAATTGTGCGCTGAGTGAAAAAAATACTTTCTTTTGTTTGTTTTAACTCTGCTACCCGTTAGTTTCATGGAGTGTCCCCTAGTTCTAGTACTATTTGAGAGCGTAAATAACTTCCCTATTTACTCATTCCACACCATTCATGATTTTATAAACTTTGATCATATTCCCCCCAGCCCTCAGTCATCTCTTCTCCAAGCTGAAGAACCCCAACCTATCCAGCCTCTCTTCATAGGGGGAGCCATTCCAAACTCCTTATCATTTTTGTTGCCCTTCTCTGTACCTTTTCTATTTCTACTATATCTTTTTTGAGACAGGACTTCCAGAACACAAAATTCAAGGTGCTGTTGCACCATAGATTTATCTAGTGGCATTATGGTATTCTCAGTTTTATTCTCTATCCCTTTACAAATAATTCCTAACATTTGTTAAGCCATGATGATGATGA
>QEPC01004922.1:8874037-8939409 GCA_003113815.1 Sphenodon punctatus
CTGCTGACTGCTGCTACCGACCACCTTGTAACCAAGCCAAGTACACGCACCTGAGACTTCGCATCCGCCTGAATGTTTGTTTGTCTTCTCCCATGTCTCTCCCACTGTCCCCTCTCCCTGTCTCCCCCTCCTTGTCTTTTAGATTGTAAGCCACAGGCAGGGACCGCATCTAGTTCTGTGTTCTGTACAGCACCAGGTCACACGACTGGCGCTATATAATTGTCTAATAATAATAATAATAATTGTCTGTAGGTTCCAAAAAATAAAATAAAATAAAATAATGAAATAGGAAGTATTAGTTCACTCAACATATGATTGATAGGCCAGGGCTGTTTAGCTTGGAGAAGAGACGGCTAAGAGGGGATAGGATTTCATGATTTCATAAAATCATGAGTGGTGTGGAACAAGTAAATAGAGTTGTTATTTACCCTGTCAAATAGTACTAGAATTAGGAGGCCCACCATGAAACTAACTGGTAGCAGGTTTAAAACAATTAAAATGAAGTATTTTTTCACTCCGTTCACAGTTAACCTGGGGAACTCATTGCCAGAGGATGTGGTCAAGGCCAGTAGCATAACTGGGTTTTTAAAAAAGATGGGATAAGTTCTTCAAGGACAGATCCAATACTCCTAATGACCATTGAACTTATCAAATCCTTTTTTGAACCCATTTCTTCTATTGACCTTCACAACGTCTTCTGGCAAAAAGCTTCAAAGGTTAATTTATGTCAAGAACATAAGTAATACCATACTGGGTCAGACCAATGGTTCATTGAGCCCAGCCTCCTGTCTCCAACAGTGGCCAATCTCGGTCACTTTGGAGGAGTACTCAACAGGTCATAATGGAGGGGTCCATTCCCTGCTGTTCACTCACAGGTCCCGACTGTTAGAGGTTACATCACCAAGCCTACTTAACTAAACGCCATTAAATAATCTATCCTCCAATAACTTATCCCTTTTTAAACCCAGCTATGCTACTGGCCTTGACTACTTCCTCTGGCAATGAGCAAAATGGCTGCCGGGTAGTTAGCGTATGAGGCAACATGACGCTGCCTGTATCCAAAATGGCAGCACCGGAACTGCTGCCATTTTGAGTATGGATAGCACCATTGTCCATTCGCAAAACGGTCCACCAGCCATTTTGCGCATGCACAATAGGCTGGGGTTTTAAAATTTTATTTTGTTTGGTCTGATCAGAGATCGGAACTGGGTGAAATTTCAATTGTTTCATGATCCCTAAGCTGATCATGCACACCTGCAACTTCTCAGCTCCCTGAACGTATCCCTGTCTCTCCCTCTATTCCCCTCTCCTTTGTCTCCTCTCTCTTGTCCATCTTAGATTGTAAGCTCCTCGGGGCAAGGTCTTGTCCCTGATTCGTGACTGTTCTTCACCAGGCCCATTTCAAGTGCTGCTATAATAATCATAACCATGATGAAAAGTCAGAGAAGCCGTAAGACCATCTCAAAAGTCACTGCCCCGTGTTTTATTTTACCTGCATTTGGTCAGGTTTCAGGACAAATCCACCCTGAAATAAAGTAATTTGAACTGGTTAGCAAAGAAACGAGCAACCCACAGTGCCTGTAGACAGGGCCGGCCTTAGAATTTACGGAGCCTAGGGCGAAGATCAAATGTGGGGACCCCACCTCCTTCTCCATCCTCTCCAGGGCACCCTCTACGGGGTCCTAGAGCTATTTGTGTTTGGGGAGTGGGAGAGTGAAATTGGGGGCCGCTGTGGGGCCCTAGAAAAGTGGGGCCCAGGGCCATCACTCTGTTTTAAGACCAGTCCTAGCTGTAGAAAGCTGCTACACAAAGACAGCTCACCCACTTGGGAGCTAGGAGCAGATGGGTCTCCTCAGAAGCTTGATATTCATTTTAGTGGCTTCAGCGAGACTACTCTGGAGAAAATGGTTTGTGGATCGTGGCCTCAGTGCCTTGTGCTAGACACTGGGTAAATATAAATATGCAGGCCAGCTACACACTCTGGGCGAGCGGGTGGTGGTCCTGGCGGAATCAGGTCGCGACACAAAACAAACATGCGCTCAAGCAGTCTGGCTCTGCCCTGGCACCCCCCCACCCCTGCCATGATGGGTAGCCATGGCAGCCAATCACAGCCAGTCATGGCAGCCCCCGATCCCCGGCAGGACATGGCCCTTGTCTGTGGATGTGGGCCTGGAATCATCCAGGGGACCACATCTGGGCCAGTCGCCTACCCAGGCCGGCGCAGCAGCGGGCCCACATCTGGCGGGTCAGAAAGAAACGTGGCCTCGTCTTTGGCCACGTTTATTTCTCAGGTCTCCGGCCCAGGCAGGCCTTAGTGGGCCTCAGTCACGTTTATTATCACCCACCGACAGTGTCCGACAGTGTCCATGCTGACAGTGTTCCTTTCCCCTACGTTTTCCTTCCCACACCTGAAAGTCTCAATTCCCACTCTAATTCTTCATGGTCATTAAGCCATCAATTATGATCTGGTTTAATGATGTACACCCAGAAGGGTTTGTTTTAATCAATAAAAGTACAACCCCTATGAGGTTGTACAGCAGTCGTTTTAAGTATGGTGAAAAATTGATTTAATTATTTTTTAATTTTTAAAGTCTATTACTATTTTTATAATCTCTAATAATCTAAAGTACTTACAAAGTCAGCATTCATTTTAGTAGCTTGCAGAGTCCATCGAGAACCCTGTAGATGAAAGATACCATTGTTAAGTGATGAAAGAGACCGTTGTTAAGTGTTGGAGCGTGGTTCTTCTCGCACTCAGGGGGTGGGGATCCGAAGGGGGTGTGGAGAAAATTGGAGGGGGCAGAAGGGGGTACAAGAAAGAGCACAACCTCCTCACCCCTAATGCCATTCTGACTGACTATGGGGAGATTTCCAAAGTGCTGAGGGAGCAAGACCGGCTTTACCACGGGGCCAACACTATTTTCTCAGCTTCTGGGGCCCACACAGAGGCCCCTGTTTTCACTAGGGCAGAGTGTGAGCCCCCAACTCCTTCCCAGAAGGGTCCCAAAACACGGCCACCTCTAGCTCCCCATGGAGGCTGCCCCTGAGGGGGCGGGGCCACAAGGAAGAGGGTGAGGCTACCAGGGGCCCCGCATTTTATCTTTGCCCTAGGCCCAGCAAATTGTATGTCCGGCCCTGTGAGGTAGCAAGTGGGAAAGAGGTGAGGGGCTGGGCTGGGGGACAAGCGGGAGAGGGAACAAGGTGCCCATATGTGTGGGTGGCAGAGGAGTCTCAAGAAAAGGAGGCTTTAGGCCTAGGCACCTGCCTAGGGCCTCACAGCTAAAGGGTCTCACAGCTGTGCTTAAAGAAAATATTAAATGATGTCGTGCCTCCCTCTTGGGGAGACGGACCCATCCCCCTGCCCTCATGAAGCTAAGACAGGGGATGCAACCACCCAAGCTGCAGAGGACCCGATCCCTGCACGGCCCCATGACAGGCAAGTGCAACTGCCGCACTGCCGGGCCAGCACAGGGAGCAGGGTAGATGGTTGGTCCCCCTCGTGCGGACGCCAGGCAAGTGGGTGGGCTGCTGTCCAACCTCCCGCCACAGTGAATGTCGCCTCACCCTGCCCTGCCTCCCTCCCCTGGCCCGACCACTATCCCGCCCCCAGCTGCGACGCTGCTGTGTGGGACTGGAGCGAGCGGCCGCCACTCAAATCCACACAGCGCACCTCCGTGCGTGACAGGGCAGATGGTGACTGGGCAGATGAGCAACCACAGTTTGGGCAACCTTACCCCGTTTTCTGTAAGGCTGCTACGCACTGCCTGGAGTGGGGTAAGGCTGCCCACGGTGTGGTAGGCACCTCATGTGGCTGCACCCAGGAACAACTCTGCCCTTCCTAAGGCCCTTCGCCTAGAGCTGGGCCGCAAAAATGGCAGCTGATGATCAGCTGCCATTTTTCTGGCCCAGCTCTGGAAGAAGAGGTGGGGTTTGCCACCTCGCCAATCAGAGCTGAGTTTAGCCCTGCTCAATCTCTTCGCTTGCCGTCCAACCTAGAAAGGAGGTGCAGCAGGAGTGGACCAGGGCTAAGCTCAAATTTCAGCTCCAGCAGCTTGGGCTGAACTTGCTGTGTATGGCAGGGAGCCAGGGTTCAGAGAAATAGGTTCCGTGGGCCAGATGGACCATAGACTGAGGAACACTGTCAAATGTCGATCCAGGCTGCAAGTGTATCTGCCAATAAAAAGGGAAAGGTCCATTTAAATTTTTTGCCTAGGGGGCACCACAAAACCAGGAAATGTACTGGCCACTGGCCTCAAAAAACAAAGACAAGAGGAATTGTGGGGTGGGGTGGGGGTCTGATCTATAAAGCTTGAAAAACACTGTCCCAGTGAGCTCTGCGGGATGGGAGAAGATGGGGCAGAGGAAGCTTCATTAACGTCAGTAGCTTCTTTTCCATTTTCCCCATTTATTCTCTCAGGCCGCAATCAACAAAGCACCGATTCTGGAGGAAATGGCTTATGGATTGTGCCCCAAGTCAATTTTTTCTTCCTTTGCCTCATGTTTCTCTTCTTCCCTTCCTCTCTCTAATCCAGGGGTGGGAAAACCGTATCTCTTCCAAAGACCACTTTGAAATTTAGTAAAACCTCCAGGGACCACGTAGGAATTAGGAATTAGGGGCGGGGGGAGGATTTCTGTTTCAGTTTACACATTTTTATGGATTGAATTACAGTTCCATATTTCAATCCATAAAAATTAAAAACCTATAAACCAATTTAAAAAAACACACAAAAACCCTATCACCTGCGCATGCGCAAAATGGCCACTAGGCCGTTCGACGCATGCGAGTCCTTTTCCAAAATGAAAGCAGCAGCATCGGTGCCATTTTGGAAAAGGTCAGCCACCCGGAATTAACGTTTTTCCCATTCAGACCCATTTTCCCCCACCCTCTCCCCCATTCCCCCGAGGCCTAGAGTGCTACTTACCGGCCTCTGAGGGCTTGACTGAAGCACTGCCGCTGCTGTGGGGACTCCAGCAGGCTCCCTCGCTGCGGTGTCCTCCCTCCTCTACATCGTGCATGTGCAAAATGGCCACTGGGGTTGTTTGGTGCATACAAAAAAGGGCCGCTACCCTTAACCAAAATGGCGGTGATATCATTTTGGCCACCACCATTTTGTGCCTGCACAAAACAGCCCTGGTGGCCGTTTTCCACATGCGGGAGCCTGCCGGAGCTTCAAATCAAGCTCTTAGAGGCTAGTAAGTAGCACTCCAGGACCCCGCGGGATGGGGCGGGGGAAATAAAGATCTGAAATTTAGGATCCATGATTGGGAGGCCCTAATTATGGGTTGTTTCAGATTAATCCATATTGGCCCATTCCGGGCAGGTTCAGTTTAATCCAAAACCAAATTCCTATCCCTAATAGAAATTTGGGGTGGGGAAATCTAAGGGGTAGCCTCAGGAAAAAGAGGGTCCAGATCATGGATTTGTGCCATTGATCTGTCCCTATCTGCATGCCCTCATCTCTGCTCTCTTGCCCTGAGCTCAGTTTTTCAGTGCTTGGAGGTAAGAAATGGACCTGGGGGCAGATCTAGAAACCGGGAAAGGATCACATAAAAACTAACTGGGCTGTATTTGACCCTTAGGCCTGTAGTTCCCCACCCCAGTTTTAACCTCTCTTCTTCTTTCATTATCAGGCCAAGAGCCCTCTTTCTACCCCAGACTGGAGTCATCTCATATGTATGTTGCCTTACAGGACCGGCCTTTGAATAGAGCAAACAGGACAAAGCCCTGGGCCCCGTCCTGCCTTTGGCCCCGCACTGTCTCCTCGGGGTAGGAGGAAAGTGAAGAGTCTGGAATGAGCCGTGGCAGCTTCTCTCGTGCTCTGCTGAGACGAAATGGCCCTTTCATTTTTGCGGAATGGTTCTGCGAAAAACCGTTGCCGACATTTTGGTCAGCATTCCAATCCATTGAAATTTTTGATCGGAATGCTGAGTAATTTGCGCATGCGCAAATCGGTCGCCGCCACGCCGCCGCGGGATACGGCCGCTGCCGTTTTGTTGTATGCCAGCCACCATTTTGCACATGCGTGGTACCGCTGTGAAAATGGCGGTGGAATTTTTGATCAATCTGGCGAAAGGGTATTTCGTTCTGCGTTTCTCCAGATCGTTTAAAGCGACCCAATTCTAACGGAAACTAAATCCAGTCAGAGACAGAGAATCAGCCCCACTTTACCCCCCTCCCGTTCTGCCTCCCCTCCCTTGCAGCTGCAAAACCGCAAGAGAGATGAAGAAGTCAGCTGGTGAGGGACTAAGGCAGAACTTGGGGAAAGTTGCTTCTGCTCCAGAGTCTTTTTCCTCTTCTCTGGGACTCCCAAAATGCAGGGACCCACATGGGTGGGGATAAGGAGCTCACTGAGGGAGGTGGCAGTATGCTTGGCAGGGTAGGTTCTGACAGAATTAGCTCCACAAATTCTAAGGCAGACCCTGTTGCCCGACCATCCTGGACAGCAGGTTCTGTCTCCTTAATCAAACAAAAGAATCACGTAGGTTAATGAGTGTTCCACCCAATTCCAGCAGGGCACTGTGATTTCGGAGGGGCCTCTCCCCATTCCCCTTGACACGAGTGAGTGCAGAACCCTCTCTAACTAGGTTTGGGGTTGTCATACTTTACCTGCTGATCAAAGAGGGCCCAGAACATCGGCAGAGGGATAAACAGGAAGAGAACGCGTGTCACCATTTTAACCTCATTAATCAGCTGCTTCTAATAAGAGAGAGATGAAAACGAGGTTGAAGAACAGACCATTTCAGTGCCCTGCGTGCGTGATGACTGAGACCCATTTAACTCCCAGGAATGGTGTGTCAATTCTCTCTCTCTTTCCATGGCATATACCCGACATCTGTTACCATAGCATCTGAGTTCTCCCTAATAGCCTCATGACACCCCAGCGAAATTGGGGGATGAAAACACCTCCATTTTACATTTACTCAGAGCCCTCTGACACAGGCGAAACCCTCAGCCCAAACCTGTTGTTCATTTTCTGTTGTGCAAAATAAGAGTGGGGAACCTTTCCCCTCCAATTAGACACTAAGGCCGCTTTTACACGAGCGTCCAGGGAAGCGCGTTCTTCAATGCGCCGCTAGGAAAAGCCACACAGGTTGCGTTTACATGCACCGGAAGTGGCTGCTCACCATAGGACTCGACGGTGCGCACAGCCTGGCGCGACCTCTTTCAAGACGTGTTCTGGAAACCTCGACATTGGGGTTTCCAGAATGCGTCTTCAAAGAGGCTGCAGGAGGCTGATTCCACTGCCCCAAAGTTCTTACAGTTAGAACTATTATGGAACTCCCTTCCCTTGGCTCTCACAGTAAGAAGTTCCTTCCCATCTAAGCCCAAGTCTGCTCATCTTCCAGAAACAATGTAAGAGCCTTCTGTTTGGTCAGGCATTTGGCAGGCAAGGATAGGGGTGGGGAGTTGGAGGGGTAGGGATTAGGATGGAGTTTTTAAGGGGAGTTTAATATATTTTAATGTGTTTTTATATACAGTAAGCTGCCCTGGGCTTTAAGGGAAGGGTGGGGTATAAATTGAAGGAAGGAAGGAAAGAAGGAATTAACTTTTTCCCTAAACTTTAAGCAAAATCTACATGGCTGCAATTTAAGCCCATTACTTCGTGCTCTCTCTTCTGTGTTAGTGGAGAACGAATGGGTGTAATCAGACGAGACAGGCCCCCTTTGCCCTGGATCCATCCACCTGTCTGAACGGTGGCCATCAGATGTTTCCCCCGGGTTGAGCCGGGGCAGCTCTGCACAGCGGCATCCCCAGAAATGCAGCGCGTGCCGTCTGGGTTAACCTGGCCCAACTTGGGGCAGTGGGCTCCCATGGGGCACCCCCTGTGTGAATTAAATGCCCCCAGCAGCCCTGCCCACATACAGACTCACCAGCACCGTGGACAAGGTCACAGTACCAGCAAGGATCAGGCTCACAGAGGAAGCTGCTGCCAGCCACCTGTCAGCTGTCAGAGCCTCAGTCGGGGGGGGAGGGGGGGCAAATCCACCCTCCCATTAGCTGTTGAAGTGGACCCCAAGGAGGAGGAGGATCAGCCCCGGTGTCCCGAGCTGGAGTGACTACCCACACAGCCAGGGACACCATGACCTCCTCCCCAGTGTTCCCTCCACTGCCATGGCTGCTTCTCTTCCCTGGGGTCTGCTCCAATAGCGAATGGACGGGGAGTCAGGGCACGCACCCTGCTGCTCCAACAGCTGACCAGTGGCAGCGGCTGCTTCCTCCTGGGGCCCAATCCTGTCGCCACAGGAGCCGGGTCCTGGGGTTCTGTCCTTGTGACGGGCTTCCCAGGCAGAACTAGGGCAGAGGGAAGGGTGGTGGCTGCTCCCCCACCCATGGGGCTCATGCGTGGGTCTGGCCCATTTGAAGGGCTCCCTGCTCTGTCCCCACGGGTGGCTGCTGCATGGAGCCCCATGGGGCAGCTCCGGCCTCCCTTCCCTTGTGAAAACACCCCAACGTTCACCACCTTTTTGTGACATCCTTTTAAAGGTTTGAAAACTGGTAACCTGTTCCCACCCCTTAGTCTTCTGTTCTCTCGGCTAAACATACATCCCCAAACACGTTAACCGTGCCTGATCAGAGGAGTTGCTATGAAACCACTTCCGTTAAACTCATCACTTACCGGGTATTTTTCTGATGCCCAATCGAGCCAGTGCTCTCTTTTCGGAATCCGCCGGGAACGATTCTTCACACGGTTCGAAATAGCAAACTAGAAGGGATAGCAAATGAGGAAGAGACAGGTGTTCGCCAACCAGTAAACCCAGTTTTCTTATCCCACTTTTCCTCCCTTTTGCCTGCTGAGGCCAAATGCCAAATGCCTACTGTGCTGCCTATGTAGCTTCATAACGTTTACAGTCTGGTTCTCTTTGTTCTGTCTCTACGCATTGTTACGAGCCGGCCAGCTGAAGAGGCAGCTGTCATTTTGCCAAGTAAAGTTAAACTAAATTGCCTAACTGAGTCAGACCAATGGTCCATCTTAGCCCAGTATTGTCACAACCTGACACGGCAGCAGGGGTTTCAAATTCAGCTCTTTGGCAGAGGCCATCATGGCATGCTACCTGAGACTCCTCCAAGCCCCCAGCAGAGGCCTACCCCAGGTGTGCTACCAGGGATCCTGAAGTGGAGATATCAGGGATTGAACCTGGGACCTTATACATGCAAAGCACATGCTCTTACCACTTGAGCTATGGCCTGATGTGGCATGACTTGAGACATGCTATTTGGCTTCACAGGGATGAAGGAGCCTGCTACTTTCTTCAGCTAAGAGATGACTAATGCCAGGGGCCTAATGTGGGCTATGACTAGCTTTAATGTACCCCTTCCCAGTTCCTGGATCCATCCCCTAGACCTAGTTCCCACCCCCAAACACTGAAAGACTGAGCTCAGGGGAAGGGAACAGAGATGTGGACATGAAGATAAGGATACGGGCACAGAGCCTCCTCTTCCTGAGAGAACACCTGGAGTACCTCCGCCTCCAACCTCTATGTGGCCCTTGCAGCTTGTACAAATTTGTAAAAGTGACCCCTGGGAGGCGAAAGGTTCTCTACTCCTGGCTTTATGCAGACAAGGCACCTGTATCTAGCCTACGGCTGCAACTTGATTTTGATTTCTTCTTAATTCTCACCAACAATCACAGTTCTTGGCTCATTTTTAGTGAGAATCGATCATCGAGGAAAACTCTTGACACATTCTCAGTCAAGATTTTTCTCTATTTGTACCACGTATCATGTATACAGTTTACCGTGTACTGTGTAGTACACAGTGTGTACCGGTACCGTGGACCAGCATCTCACAGGAAAAAAACCAATGGTAATGCACATGCGAAAATGGCTGCCCTTTTCCAAAATGGTGGCAATGGTGAGGAAAAGGGCCTCACATGTGCAGAAGTCACCTCAGTCCATTCATTTCTCTTCTTAGACGAAAACCTCACTGAGATCTTGTACCATCACCGAGAACGTCCTGAGGTCTCAGTAACAGTTCTCGATTCTTGTGAGATTTTTACGAGAATCAAATAGACTCTCGTTTCAGCCCTAATCTAGCCCCATAGGTGCCCAGTTCAATTCCTGCCGAGAGCCACGTTATTCAATATTTCTAAAGCACCTGCAATGCCCCTGCCACTGAACAGCCATGATTAGAGACACACCCCTGCCCTGAGGGACCACAGTCCAGAATGGAGAAGGAGGAAGGGAGACAAGAAGAGGAGAAGACGACATTCAGGAAGCTGCACGTATTTAGCTTAGTTACAGAGGAGGAGTGAATTCCTGAAGGATGAGATGGACAGTATGAGGAGAAGCATAAAGGAGCAATGTATGGGAGTGAGGCGCTAAGAAGGCCTGAAGGGAAGGGTCGGTTTTTAGGAGGAATTTGAAGGTCACAAGGGAGGGAGCAGAGACTGTGTGTCCAGGGAGGGAGTTGCAAGAATAAGGGGCAGCCTGGGAGAAGACCATTTAAGGAGCAAGAGACTCTGAGGTGGGTGAGGAGGCGGAGGAGAAGTGAAGTTCCCAGGTGGAAACATATCAGGAAAAGAGGGCAGAAAGATCAGGAAGATCAAGGCCATGAAGAGCCTCCTCAAGACAAGTCACTGGGGCAGGTTCACCAGTGGTCGAGCTAAGGCCCAAACTCAAGACTTCTTGGTTCTCACTCCCCTGCTGTTTACCGAGACAGATTGACCAAGGTGCTTCTCACAGCTCAGCTACCTGAGAAATGCAGAGGCAGATCCTGAGAATGTGGATCCCTGTGCAAAACGGTGGCAGGAGCCCTCTCCTAACCTAGCGACGCGTGATGGGGCAGAGAACATTTCCTGCAGAGAATGGGGCATCCCACAGTGCAAGCCCTCCCTATGTAGGCCTATGTTGTTCATAGAGGCCATGTCTTGGAGGGAACTTCCTGAATCCCAGCAGACCCTCCATTGGGTGGCGCTCCCCACCATTTGAGGCTCTGTGAGCCTGGATTTTACACCGGCGCTTCTTCACAACCCTGCTATCGTTTCACGCTTATTCACAGACCCTGTCTATCGGGCGGGGCATGTGATCACGCAGTCACAATTGCCTGGCGAAGTAGGCATGGAGAACAAGGCAAAGAGACCAGCTTACCCCAATGCACTGGCAAACTTCAAGCAAGACGTTCCCTCGGGGCGGTGTCTTCTTGTACATCCCACTTCCAGAGATAAACACAACTAGAAAAGATCATCAGTCTGAGAGAGCGTCACACATTTGCGCAACGTGGTTCTGGACAGGGAGCTCCCACCGAGTTCCTCCCATCAGAAGTTTAGAGGAATGGAGCCTGCGCGTACGATATACCGCACATGGAATCTGTAAGTTTAACTTGCCTTTCATACGTCGTCTAGGCTATACAGCCTATGGGGAGATTTACACACGGGAACGGAGGCCGCATTCACACCTGGTGCTGTTAAAACGATGCACGGGCAAAGATGCAGCAGCAAAAAGGAGCCCGATTCCAGCCATAGCGCCAGTGTGAACGGGGGTCTGCCGCAACTAGCCTCGTGCATGACAAGATGCAAAATCCAGCCCTGTCATGCGCGAGCAAAACTGCGGCAGAATCCCATTCGCGCGGGCGCTACTGCCGGCATCGGGCTCCTCCCCACGGCTGCATCTTTGCCTGTGGGTCCTTTTAAAAGTGCCAGGCGTCAGGTGTGAATGTGGTATTAGGTATCCAGTTCCGATAAATAATCAGCCGGAGTGATAGGCTACCATTGGAGTCATTGACTCTTATCCCCCCCTATTTGCATCAAGATCATAAACACCCCCAAACTTTGGGAGCAGAGGGTGAGACTCCAAAACTTGATCTAGACCCAAATGTCACCCTTGTGACCCTAATTTCTGTACCCAGCTGATCCGAACCCCAAGTTCTGGACAGGGTTTTTTTAAAGCCAAAGTGATTCTCTCTCGTTTTCCTTACTCTTGCATCGGGTGTTCACAAACGTGATGATGGAGCGCTGCCGTCACAACCCGCCCTGGGTCGAGAAGCTGCTGCCAACATGATCTGGACTGGGTAGGGCTTCCCAACAAATGTGGCAGGGCCACCAGGGTGGGCAAGGAGCTGCACAAACGTGTGGCTGGCTGGTCCTGGCAGCAGCCGTGGTGGCCAGAGACGGCCGCAATGGCAGACCCAATCCAAGCTGGATCATGTAGGGCTACAACAAATGTGACAGTAGCTGCGGCCCAAATGGGCAGACCTTAGCCCAGGCTGTGACCCCGGACGTCTCTGGGATCACAGCCCAGGCTAGCCACCGACACAGCCCGGGGGTAATCCCAGGCCAACATCTGGTGGCATCTGCACAAAATGTGACGGTGAGGTCTGAGCCAAAGCATGACAGAGCAGGCCGAAGTGGACAGAGCGGGCCAAATACCCACGGTTGCCATTTGATTCCATTATGGACGTGTTTATTGTCCATATAAATAAACATGTTACATTCCTCATATGTAAAAATGAGGAAACCAGTTAGAGGGAAACTTAAAGGAGCAGTTGCAATAATTAAGTGTCTACAGGCAGCGTGGAGACTATTTAAAAACACCATCTTGAAAGCGCAGGTTAAATGTATTCCAGAAATTAGGGAAGGTAGGAAGAGGACCAAACGTCTGCCTGTGTGGCTAAAGGGTGAGGTGAAGGAGGCTATTGTAGCCAAAAAGGCATCCTTTAAAAAATGCCGGTGCAAACGGGGATCAGCCATTTAAAAAATGGAAATGTCCGATCCCCGTTCACACCGGCACTACTGCCAACATCAGGCTCCTCTCTGCTGCTGCATCTTTGCCTCATTTGCATTTTGGTAAACAGGGAAGAGCATAAGCGTTGCCAAAGTAGATGTAAAAAGTGAATAAGGCAGGCAGCCAAAAAGGAATTTGAGGAGCAACTTGCTAAAGATGCTAAAACTAATAATAAAAACTTTTTCGAGTACATCAGAAGCAGGAAGCCTGCTAGAGAGTCACTTGGTATTATCCCCATTTTAGAACTGAAATGGGTATTGCTATAGAACTGGAACAGTTCTATAACAAATTCATTTCTAGCTGCTTTTTGAAGTAACACTACATCTGTAAGCAAGTTTCACCCCTGCTGCTGTTGCCCCTCTGGGAATAACTGGGAAACATCCCTGTACTGTTTTAAGCTAATAGGAAGAAATCATGTGGAGAATAGGAAGTGTCTCCAAGACAGGGAGACTGTGGTTCTTGAAAATCTTTGGTGTAACACAAGCTGCTGGCTGCTGGTGGTATCCTACCACTGGGGGAGTCACTCCCTTGTTCCCTCCTTTATCTATCCCGCAAGAGAATGAGTTTCCAGGTCACAGGCTGAAACCATCTGATCTCTTGGACTGTACATTAAACTAACAGCCTCAACAAAAATCTTACCCTATTCGGTGATGCAACCCCCTGGAGTTCAGCTGAACAACGTAGATGAATGGGACTTGCTCCCAGGGAGAGTTAACAATATTCAAAATGGGACAAACAAGGCAATGTGCCTATGAACTGCTGAGGATTTAGCAAGAGAAACATGCTTACCCCACCATTAGCTCTTTGATAATATTTTGGGGCATGAGGAATGTACTGGCAGCTAGCTCATTGGGGGCAGGAGTCAGGAGGATCAGGCACTAGATCTGGTAAGCTATTTAGATGGTAGCTGCTTCCCAACGCTTGAGGAATAGAAGTTTATTACAGTAACACAATAACAGGCTGCAGTCGTAATTGCAGGGTCAACCTCCGCCCAACGTAGCAGGATGGTTCAGTGGCTCTAGGAAGGAAAACTGTGGTTTCAGCCTCCATTGAGACTAACCGTCTTGGGAATCTCTGGTCAGTAGGTGAAAGGTAGTCTCTCTGGGTAGGCTGGGAAACAAACTTGTGATACACTAAAAAGATGGCGCGGAGCTGAGCAATGTGTGCTAGACAGTCATGCTGAAATGGAGAGTGGCTTTATTATTTGTGGGGGGGCATTAGTGCTTGTATTTTCCAATTAGGTACCTGAATATATATATATATATATATAATGGTAATTCCTGTTACCGATTTACTGATATTCTGATTATCGATCAGTAAATCGGGATGGAAAACTGAAACAATCAGAACTGGAAGTCAATATTCCAGGACCAGGAGTCGATATTCTGGGACATCAAGTATTCAAATCAGTCAAATCAGGCACTAACTGAGTACTGATAGTACTCAAATGTTGTGGGTCGATTCAGGTACCAGAAATTCAACAGGTAGACCTGTTTTTGTGGGTACTCGTTCCAACTCCACCCAGTGGCTCCCCAAATGCTATCTGTGACTGAAACACGTACTTGTATATCTGATTTTTCATGTTTTCCCTTGGGGGATTTTCGTTTTAATTTATTTATTTGGTTATTTCAGTATTTTGGTTGTGCCATTATACCTCTGAAAATATGGCTGACATGATAGAACCCAAAATCCCCAAATGACCAAAAGACTGAAATAACCAAACCGAAGAAAATGAAATCCTGAGAAGGAATAACCAAACGGAAGTTGGTATCGGTTACGACCCAAATTGCCATTTTCAGTTCGGGTAGGCTGATTTGACAGATTTACCCGGGTTTCCAGGTACGATCTAATAAAACCTCATTATATAACCTCATAATAACGTGTGTCATTACTAGGGGTGTACAATTCATTTTTTTAAATTACTAAAATGAACAAAGCCCCGTTTGGTTTAGTAATTTAAATACGAAAAACACTGCACATGCACAAAATGGCCCCCAGGGCCGTTGTACGCATGCATGCCCTTTCCCCAAAAGGTTCTGGCAGCATCGGTACCATTTTGGAAAAGGGCAGCTGGTCTGTGCATACACAAATGACTGCTATGCATGCGCAGAGTCCAGACCGGCTGTCCCTTTTCCAAAATGGCAACAATGCTAGGAAAGGGTAGTGCACGTAGAATGGTCCAGTGTCCATTTTGCACATTTGCGGTGATTTAAATTTTTTAATTATTATTTTTAATAAAAATAAACAGAAAAAAAATGTTTCTGTTTACAAAACCACCACCACCCCAAAAAAACTAAGGGGGTTTTGTAAACAAAAAAAAATGATGTGCCTGCTCCTCACCCTAAGTCGTTACAGCACAAATATGGTTATGGCTCCCAAATATCGTGTTATAATGAGGTTACACTGTACATTTTATATAATGACAGAATTAGAACGGCAACTAGTATCCTTGGCAAACCCCATATTTGGTGATTTCAGTCACTCCATTTCACATCTGACAAAAGGGTGCAAAACAGACACACAACCGCCAAATATGTATTTAAAGCCAAAACCAGTAGCCAGTGTTACATCTACTGGCTTTGTCTATCAGCTACCAACACATTTCAGAAAATTCCCTGTGCAGTTCTTAGAGATGAAACAGGTAGTTCGTTTGCTACCCGTGAGTAACCCCACAATTTCAAGTACCATATTGGGTGCCCGATGGGCTACCCAAGTACCTAAAAATACGGTTAACGAGTTACCAATGTGCCAAAGTGAAATTGGTCCATCAGTGCAGGACTCGGGATAGAAAGTCGGAAAAATCAGGACCAGAAGTCGGAAAATTGAGACAAAAACCTGTATCAGTAATCCTGAGTATACCGTCAAACACTTATTGGATACCAATTAGTACCCCAAGTTACCAGGTCAGGTCAAATGCCGTGATTACGATGGGTATACCCACACTTGCGGATACTCATATCAACTCTAGCAGAAGACTGCAAATTTGTTCCAGCCGATAAAGATGATGACAAGTGGCAAACCATGTTGAAATAGAGCCAAGACACAAAAGAAACCTCAGGTTGCCCTGCCACTTTGATCATGCACTGGAGTTGACCCTCTATACTTGCCGTCCTGCAAGTGATAATGTATTGGGGAAGAGCAGAGAGCCCCATCCTAAGCCCCCATTATTATCTCCACTTGTCAGTGGCTTGGGTCTAAGAATCTGAATATTTAATTTAAATAATTATCATGACTGTAGAAATGCATATAGGGTTTAATTATTTTAGTGTTCTGTTGAATGTTTGTTATTTATCTATCCACTGGATGTTACGGATATATATTGTTTAAAGGATGTATTTTCGCATCCATCCTATGGGCGCAGCCGCACAAGTCGAGAAGGGCCCGATCCCCACAAGCAAAGCTGCCACACTGCAGGGCCAGCAGGGGGAGCTGTGCAGATGGTCGCACCGCCGCCCTGCCCCCTTGCAGGGCAGTCAGGTGGGCAAGCTGCTATCAGATCTCACGCCACAGTCGGAGCAGGTTGAGGCGTCGGCTACACGGCCTTGCCCTGCCTCCCGTCCCTGGCTGTGACATGACCGCACACGACGGGTGACAGCACCCACCACTCAAAGACCCGCAACAGACCTTGTTACACGGTGGGGCAGACAGGGCCCCCGGGCACACAGGTTACTGTGTCTTGAGCAGTCTTACCCCATTTGAGGTATCGTGCCATAGAGCAAGTTCGTTCCTTTCGGGACCTGGGGATACTTCTGCAATCCTCTGAGAGTTGGGTCGTGCAGGTAGGGAGGACAATTGACCATGCAAATAAGAGCACTGTAGGTATTCTGTATTTATTTATTTTTTCAGATCAAGAGGGGGCAGTTTGATCACTCCAGTGTACAACGTGTTTGAGGCTAGATCCCTGTATCAACTTTTGTATGCGGCCCAACTTTGGGCACTCGAAAGATCTTCTCAACTTGAAATTGTTCAATCAAGATTTCTCAGAGCCCTGCTTTCCGCTCGTCGATGTGTCTCAAATGTAGTGCTGAGTTTGGAATACGGCATCCCTGCAATTGCCACTAGGGTCTGGATTTTGATTATAAATTACTGGCTGCGTCTGATATTTTCGGACACTCCTGGTCTTTCACTTGTGTTATCCTATGCTAGTCCTAATAGTTGGTTTCAACTGGTCCTGGCCAAGGTTCGCTCCTTAGGTTTTTCAACTCCCTGTTTGCTCCAACTGGGTTTTGAATTCGACTCCCGCTTATATGCCATATGTCTACTTTTTTGTATCCTAAGTATTGGAAACCATTTTCCTGGGCCTGCTTAAACACTTTTCCTTCAGCAATTTTGGAAGGACATTATAAGTCAATTCCATTTGTGGACCGGACTTGTCCGTGTGGGTCAGGGGAAGCAGAAACAGTTAATCATATTATTCTTAATTGTAACTTCTATAGTCAACTTTGGACTAAGTTCATCACACCTATCCTGAATATTCATTTTGGCAAACCCAATGAATTTTATTTAAATTTATTGTTGAGGAATGAGGATCCATCTATTACTGCTGCTGCCGCCAGGTGTCTGGTAGCAGCTATTAAAAGAAGATCAGCCTGTTTGATAAATCATTTTTAGGGTGAAGCAGAATCAAACTTTATTTATGGCTGGTTTTGTATTTACTCTGGGTCTCTGAAAAGGGCACCGGGATGTATCACAACTGTTATTCATTTTTTCTTCTGTTATTGTCTTTCTGTAATGTTTACATTTTCTCTGTGCTACAATGCTGTAATGGCCATTGGCTACACCGCGATCAAAATAATCAATTAATGGATAAGGCTGCTATGTGCTACATCTTGGTCCTTGCAGCATGTAGCAGCCAGCTGCCTGCCACACCCCGCGGTGGTGGTGGTGAACATCTGGCGGGTGCCAGGCACACAATGCGCTGCATAGAGTGGGGTAAAGCTGCCCAAAGTCCAGTAAGTGCACCGTGCGGCTGCACCTTATGCTTCGTATAGCACAAGGGCCAATGGCTAAATTGCTCTTTTAATAAGGATGGAAAGTTTCCACTTACCAAGGGCAATAACCATCAGCGCTGCTGGAACTCCAAAAGCCAGGGCATAGCAATCTCCTCCGAAGCACTGTACATCCCCTACAAAAAGAACACCAATACAGATACCACATTTTAATGTGCTCAGTTTGGACCTCTTTCCTGTCCTCTTCCGAATTCCTTCTGACGGTCATTCAGAAAGTCTGGGTGCCACTTTCCCCCCTCTGAGACACTGGAGGGAGGAAACGGTGCCTAGACTTTCAGAGCGACAACCAACCAGCACTGCAGCAGCGGCTGGGGCTACCAGGCTGTCACGTTGCATGGGCAGGAGGAGGCGGTTCCCTCAGGAGCAACCCCCCATCAGTTGTTTGGTGGGTGGGTGTGCGTGCCAAATAGCTCATGGGGGAGTGAGAGGAGTACGCTCATCCCAGCTGCCTAACAGCTGATGGGGAGCCTGGATGAGCTCCAAACCCTCCAATCAGCTGTTTATTTATTTTATTTATTTATACAATAATTTAATATCCCGCCCCCTCCTGCCAAAGGCAGCTCAGAGCAGCGTGCAATAAATTAGAACAACAATATAAAACAGGGTAAAAATTATAAAATCAGCAATAGCAATAAAATACAATAACTGACTGGAGCAAAATATCTCATCCCAATCCCCCACCCACTACCCATCTCCCCCACCAAATGCCTGGCAGAACAGCCAGGTTTTGCATTGTCTTCTGAAGGAGACAAGGTCTGGGACCAAATGGACCATCGCCGGAAGGGAGTTCCACAGCCTCAGATCGGCCACCGAGAACACACACACACCCCCAGTCACCACCCGAGAAACTTGGGGGACCTCAAGGAAGGCGCATCTGGCCAACCACCGGGGCTAATCAAGAATCCAGGGGTGAGGCGGTCCCATAGGTAGGCGGGGCCCAGACTGTGTAGGGCTTTAGAGGTAAGAACCAACACCTTGATTCGGGCCCAGAAGACTATAGGCAGCCATACAGTGAGCAGAGCACCGATGTTATGTGCTCACGATGACCTAAGTTGATGGGCCATCACATTCTGCATCAGCTGCAGTCTCTGGATCATCACTAAGGGTAGCCCCACATAGACTGTGTTCCAATAGTCTAGTCTTGAGGTGATGAAGGCATGGATGATAGTGGCAAGATCGGAGTTTGATACATATGGCCGAAGCCGCCACACCAGATGAAGTTGGCTGAATGTGCTCCTCACCACAGCCGCCACCTGGGCATCCAGGCAGAGCTGCAAATCAAGGAGCAACCCTAGATTTTGAACCTACAGGACCAGAGAGGGACAAACCCCATCAATGATGGGGACCTCCAATCTCTCAGCTCTCACCACAAGCATCACCTCCGTCTTGTCAGGATTCAGATTCAGACGCTTGCATTCATCCAGTCCCCCACAGCCATCAAACAGCAGGTAAGCACTGAGACTGCCAGGTCTGGGTCAGCTGGAAACAAGAGGTATAGATGGGTGTCATCAGCATATTGATGACACCGAACATCAAACCCTTTCACAACCTCGCCCAAAGGCTGCATGTACACATTGAACAGGAGAGGGGACAGAATAGAACCTTGCGGGACTCCTCCCGTGAGGTCCCGGGGGGATGAAGAACAGTCCCCCACCACCACATGCTGAGTTCTCCCGGCCACGAAGGAAAGTAACCATTCAAGAACAATCTTGTCCACCCCGGCTCGGTCCCACAGGCGGGTCACCAACATCTCATGATCAATCGTATCAAAAGCAGCCAAGAGATCTAACAGGTTCAAAAGGGTTGACTGGCCCTGATCCAACTCACGTTGAAGGTCATCAACCAAGGCCACAAGTGCAGTCTCAGTGCCATAACTCGGATGAAAGCTGGACTGCAAGGGATCCAGAAAACTGATATGCTCCAAATGCCCCTGAAGTTGCCGGGCCACCACCCGTTCAATAACCTTCCCTAAAAAGGGAAGGTTAGAGACCACCTGATAGCAGCCAAGGGAGTCAATGTCAAGCTATGGTTTCTTGAGCTGAGGCCATACCACAGCCTCCTTAAGGCATCCTGACACTCTACCCTTCGGGAGGCATTGACCACCTCCGCCAGCAAGGGCCCCAGTGTCTCCTGGCTGGCCTTAACCAACCACGATAGGCACGGGTCAAGTTCACAATAGGTGACTCTAACTGCCCCAAGGACATCCCCCTCATCAGCGGGTGTCACCCACTGAAACTGATCCCATGAAACCGGACAAGGCAGGGTATCTATAACCCCTGGTTCTCCTACTGTAGCAAGCACAACGTCAAAGTTGTGATGAATACAAGCAATTTTACCTGCAAAAAAGTCAGCAAATAAGTCATAGTGAGCACCAGAAAATTCCAGTTCCAGGCAGAGGAAGGACGGACTGACCAGCCCCCTCACCCCCCAGAAAAGCTCAGCTGGACATGACTTTGTGGACACTATGAGGGTAGCAAAGAACCCCTTCTTTGCTGCTCTCACAGCCACAGCATAGGCTTTTAATCTAGCTCTATGCCAAAACCTGTCAGCTTCAGTATGAGAACAGCACCACCGTCGCTCCAACCGGCACCCTTTTTGCTTCAGCTGCCGCAGGTCCTCTGTGAATGACGGGAACCTGCGCTGCCGATGCACAAGGAGCGGACGTCTAGGAGCTGCCCAGTTGATGGCCTTGGACAACAAGGTGCTCCAAAAAGCCACGAGATCATTGAGTGAGTAGCCGTCAAGTTCAGGGGGTAATTCCCTAAGAGCATTCTGGAACCTCTCTGGTTCCATAAGTCTCCAGGAAGGAACCAACCTAACAGGTTCCACACCTCTCCGGGGGCAGACATGCACCAGGAGACAGGCCTGAAGGAGGTAATGACCTGTCCATGACAAGGGCTCTACTACCATGTCCCCCACCAACAGAACTCCCGCCTCCAGGCCAGTACAAAATACCAAGTCCAGGGTATGCCCTCCACCATGTGTCAGGCCAATTACCACCTGAGACAGTCCCATGGTTGCCATGGCAGCCATGAATTCACGTTCTGCCCCCTCCCCCAAGGCTGGCGTCGTCATGAACGTTGAAGTCCACCAGGACAACCGTCCTCAGGGACCGCAAGACCTCTTCCGACACCAGCTCTGCTAGAGCATGCAGAGATGCTGCAGTACAGGTAGGTGCATGGTATACTAGCAGTAGCCCTAAGCTGTCTCCCATCAAATCAATCACAAGATGGAGGACCTCAATACCTGGCAAAGTTTGCACTGGATACCTCCTAACAGACCATGCATCCTTAAAAATAACGGCTACACCACCCCGCCCCACCACCCCATCCCTCCAGCCATGTCTGATGCTGTACAGAGTACCCGGCTGGAACAAGGTCAGCCAAAATTGGCCCTGACTTATTTATTTATTTATTTATTTATTTATTTAAAACTTGTATCCCGCCCCTCCTGCCCAAGGCAGCTTGGGGTGGCGAACAACACACACAAAAATTAACAATAAAACATTTTAAAACAATCAACAAATATTAAAACTATCACAAAACTCACCCTCCCTCCCAAACCCTACCCCCCTACCCCACCCCACCCCCCATTGCCAAAAGCCTGGTGGAACACCCAGGTCTTACACAGACGTCGAAACAACAGGAGGGTGAGGGCCAACCAAGTCTCCTCCAGGAGCACGGGGGCAGCCACCGAAAAAGATCTCACATCAGTGGCCACCCATCTCGCCCAGTGGCCACGCATTATCCAGCCTGGTCTCCGTAACGCACATGAGGTCGACTTCCCGGTCCAGAATAAGGCCAAAATAAGCACACTCCTCCAGGTACTGCTCAGCTGTCCGGTAAGACCGGGTGGGCAAGCACGCTCCTCCAGGCCCAATCCACCGACCTCACCTCACAGTGGGGCTGGGCAGGCCTAACATATGTGTGGGCCTGTGTTGGCCCAGATTGGCGGGTGGGTGGGCCTTGGCCCGGAATGAAACCAAGATTTTCCGGAGGACGTGTCCTGTAGCAGCTGCCTACCCACTGTGGGGAATATGCGGGCCTCCATCTGGCAGTGAGGCAACAAACCTGCATGTGAGTCCCGTGTCAACGTGGGCCAGTGCAGGCGACTGTCACGTTTGTTTTCACCCAAAGTGACAGAGAGTGCATTATCTGCCAGAGGATCAGTTGTGGATTTCCCTGGATTTCAGTGGCCCACCCCTTACATCTGGTGGCAGAGAACAAAGGATCATCAAGGAGAACAATGAATCTGGTTTCGTCCAAACCCCAGTTTTATAATACCCTGTAACAGAGGCAGGAGTTGCAATCTTGAACCCGTTGAAGCCAACAGTAAAGCTCCTGCTAACTTTAATGGCTGAGTTTTGTACCCAGAGTTGCCCAAAAGGGCTTTGGGCTGAGTTGAAGTTATAAAATGCTATGGGTTGGAGAATATGCAATTGAATGCTGGCATCTCCTAACCCGGCACAATTTCTCCACTGGGAGAGCACAGCAATCCATTTGCAAAAGCCCAGTAGCGTGGCCTTCATAGCTGTGGTTCAAAACCGCTGCACTGCTATGCTGAATAATGACACAAAAATCAGCATGAATCAGAAAACCCCACACAACGAATGCAAGCCAGGACACCATCCCATGAAACGCTAGGTCATCACAGCATGTTATCTTTACTCCAAAGCCACAATGCTGCATGCATATCATTTCTCTGCCATTTCTGAAGAATTAGCTGAAATCGGATCAACCTAGCAGCGGAGCATCTCATGCATTTTTAACTTTTGACCCCCAGCAGGAATGGAAGTTGCTTGAGATGCTGGATTTTTCAATACAAAAACCACACACTCGTGCACGGCTGCCAAGTGTCGGAGGAGCTGTTCTTTTCTCTCTCTCTAAGCTATAGCAGGACAAATATTTAAGACCTTGGCATCCCCTCCCACTCCCAGTGCAACGTGTGCAGTTATATTGGCTTGGCACTGGGTTACATTGACAGATTCAGCGTTTTGGTTTGTTTTTTAAATTGGGTTTTCAACCCCCTGTTGCCTATATTTAGCAGAAGCCACTTGCCACCACAATGTTGACACGGGCTAAAAGAGGAAAAGAATGTCCTGGTTTGTTTACTGCTTTGACATAAATACAGGAGGCGAACGTGCAAAGGCACCCAACCCCAGGAAGGAAGCAAAACTGAAGTTTAAAAGGCCACTCGGACTAAAGAACCTTTTAGGGAAATGAAAACAGGAAGAGGAGAAATGCTTGTAAGTATCTGAGGAGCCTGCACCCTCCATTGATGCAGTGCCCTTTGAGGGCCTCAAGTAGGGATATAGTGAGGACCGCTGGGTGTGTAAACAGATGGACGGGAGGCCTGCTTGGGTGGCCCACCCATCTAAAAGTGGCCTGCTAGATGTTCGAAGACAGCAAGTGGCGCCAGCCCCGCCTGGGGTATTCCGGAACATCCCGGAGCACTGTCTCCAGAGCGAACCTGCCAAACCCAGAGCACCGGCCCGTGACAGAGGGGCTGCCCGCTTCCTCGGTGGACCCACGCTGCAGCTCCGCTTTCGCTCATGTCCCCAGGCAACACTGTGTGGGAGCCAGCTAAGAGCATTGGGCAATCCGCCCGCAACTCTATGGTGCACGAGCAGACAACAGGCCGGAGCAGCCACTGGGTCCAGCTATTGCGGTTTTGAACCGCCACAGCCATGCAGGCTATGGGCTGCAAGCGGGCGGATGTGGGGCTCACCCCCGGAGCAGCTCCAGGGCTGGCTGCCTCCGCATCCCTCTGTTTACACTCAGTGGCACGCTGCACATCGATACTGCAAGGCAGGCAAATAGGACAATTGCGTAGGGCCTAAATGATTCTTTCGTTCGCCTAGGCCAGGAGTGGGGAACCTCCGGCCCAGGGGCCAAATCCAAAACCTGGCTGGGTTTTTATTTGGCCACTTCCCAGTTCCTAGATCTGGCCCTTGGACTCAGTCCCTTCCCTCAAGCAGTGAAAGAGCAAGCTCAGGGGAAGTGGACGTATGCTCAAGGATATAGCATGAATCCACAGCATAGATTCATGATCTGGACTCTCTCCTTCCTTCCCTCATCCTGAACACCATCTTAAACACCCCCATCCCAGCTCCTATCCAATCTGTAGAGCTGGTACCAATTTCCAAAATGGCCCCCAGGGAAGAACCCTCCGACCATCTGAGTGCTCAGGCAGGCTTTCCAGGTCATGCCTCCCTGCCCTGGCATGCTGTGGCACGCCCCTCTCCCCCACTCAGTTAAGCCCTGTGTCCCCATCCCATGAACACAGTGCTTCTCACCCTGCACCCTGGTAACCCCAGCCTCCCCACTGCAGTGCCCCCACAGTGCCCCCGCCCCCTCCTCCACCTTGTCCCGACAGAGGAATACAGGTTCCACACCCCTGATCCAGCCAGACATCCTGTTTTCTTAGTCCAGAATCAGTTTGCTTTTGGGGAAATGCACAAAAAAGAGCATCTATGAAGTGACCCATCCCCTCTCTCATCCGCTCCCATCTCCTGGCAATCATAGCTTGTATCCTCTGGCCATTTGGCTAATAGCCACTGATTACCTTTCCCCCAGCTACACTACTGGCCTTTGCAACATCCCCTGGTAATGAGTTCCACAGGTTAAATGTGCTTTTGTGTAAATGTCGATATGGAATAAGTCGGTGGTTCTCAATCTTATTTTTTTTAAAAAATAAAAATCCAGGACCCAGCTTAAAAAAAAAAAAAAATCCAGTGGCCAGGCAGCAGCAGCAGAGGGAGCCTAATCCTGGCAGCAGCAGGAAGCCAGAAGCAGAAGGGAGCAGGAGCCAGAAAGGCAGGAAAGCTACGGGAAGCCACTCCCCCTCCTCACTTTATCCCGCTCCCCATCCACGGGGGGTCAGAACAAGTAGCAGGAGGGGATGCAGCAGGGGACATGGAGCAGCTGCACTAAGTTGGCCTAGACCCCTCCCAGGGCCCATCTAAGACCCTCCCAAGACTCACGGGTGAATCCTGACCCAGTGGCTAAATGACCTTGACCAGCCCTGCATGTCTGGCTCTTAGCCTTGTTTTCATAAATCTGCTATGCTCTTACAGCAGGGTTAACAAGCCACCAATGCAACACTTTGGCCACTCAAGGACACTGCAGTTCCCCTCGTTCAGTCATCATAAGAAGCAAATTAGCGCCGGTAGGGCAGCCAGCGCACAGCTGATTTACTAGGCCATCGTGAATCAAGACTGACCTCTCAATACAGGAGTCACGAAGGTGGAGATCAAACTGCCGGCATTAATGGAGAGGTAGAAGATGGAAAAGAACTTGCTCCTTTCCTGGGCCTAAAATGAGATGAGACAACATCAGTATCACGAATCAAACCAGAGTGATGGGTTGGCAGATGGAACGCTACTGATTCCCATCTCGGGAGGGAAGATGGGGTAAAAATATCAACACGAAGGCGAGTCACAAGCAAATTGAAATGAGGTAGAAAAGCCTGCCCTTCAGTTATAGGCAAGCACTACAGCTAAGGCGAGGACCCCCAAAAGGGGATAAACACGTCTAATATTCCTGAACCAAATAGAAAATGATGGTTTGGACAATAAATGGTGTCTGTTTAGACTCCATCAGGTATTTCTTATCTTCATCGGCCCTGGTGCCTTTCTCTCCTTTGTACATTCTCTTGTACCTTCTCTCCTTTGTATCTTCTCCCACCCATGCTGCCCCCCTCCCTTGCCTGGAACTCTCTCTGAATACATTCGCTCTGCTCTCTCCCTCCCAAACCCCTGAAAACCCACCTCTTCCATCATGGGGTGATTTCAGACGTTACGGGCGGGCGCTTTCACCATGGTTTGTGGGGTGGTTCGGACCACAGCCAGGGGTGAAGGGGCAAGCCAACAGACGTGCACCCCATTGCCCCCGGCCGTGGTCCGAACCACCCCACGGCCCCTGGTGAAAGCGCCCACCCATAACGTGTAAAGCGGCACACACCCTGGAGGGGACAGGGCCGTGCGGCGCAATGTGCTGCCGCATGGCCCCACCCCCCTGCGTTCCCCGGCAGCCCTCCCCCGTCCCGACGGGCAGCAGCAGTGGCCAATCCGGCCACTGCCACAACCATGGGTGGGGGTGAATTTCATTGACTGCGGTGAACGGTAAGTAACCAGACATTACTTTCCGTTCCCCACGGCTGTGGTGGCCTTTCACCACACTTCTCGACCTCCTCACGTCTGGAGGTCCAGAAGTGTGGTGAATGCAAACACGGGCAGCGTTTGACTGTGGTGCACATCTGGCGGCGAGCCAACAGACGTGCACCACAGTCAAACGTGGCCTGTGTTTGACCGTGGTTCAGCCGGGGTGAATGTCAGATGCGTAACGTCTGAAATCACCCATGCTTTCCCTAGCTCCTTACTTCCATAGATTGCTCACTGCTGCCTCCTACTGCCCTCTCATTCAGGGTCCCCTTCTCTCCTGTAACTCAGCTAAGCACATGCACCAGCAAATTCTCAACTTCACAAATATCTCCCTGTCTTTCCCTCAGTTCCTGTTTCCTTTGTCTCTCCTAGAGTGTAAGTCCCTTCAGGCAGGAACCTGTCTTGAACTAACGGTTGTATACTGCCAGATACGGTGCTGGCAATAGGGCTGGCTTTAAAATTTGTGGGTCCCAGGGCTAAGGTAAAATGCAAGGCCCCTGCTGACCCCTCCCCTGTGGTCCCACCCTGTCAGGGACACCCCCCACAGGGCCCCATTGGGAGAGAGTGGAGGCCCAACCCCCTGCCCTAGTGAAAAAGGTGGGGGCAGTCACTCCAAAATCGCTTTGAGACGAGCTGCGCACCTCGCGCAGGAAAATCACACACCTGGTAAAAGTGGTGGGGGCGTGGTTTTAGACGAGACACTACGCGCCTTATTGCCACTCGCACATTCCTTTAAGGCCGCAAATTAAATACGTCAATATCAAGGTATTTAATTTGCGGCCTCGAGTCGCCTTGGGGTAAGACAAGCCTTTGGGATTGTTCTTCAGTTGGTTTTTTGTTTTGTTTTCAAAGAGCCATTTTCTAGAAAAAGCTTCAACTAGATCTGCATTAAATTGTAAGGGAGGTGGAAATGTTTACTTATTCAGAACCCACCGATGAGTTATGATATTCTGTCACCTCATGCGACCCAATTTGGTAGCACGTGACAGCTCATTGGTCGTTATTGGGTCTAGGCATTTTTCTCCCTTAAACAGAAATAAAATAACCACCATGCTGAAGGGTTTAGACCAGGGGTAGAGAACGTTTCCATTTTGAAACTAGTACAAGCACCTTTGGCTGGGCAGAAGTTGAGGTGAGCGTGCTTCAGGGGGGTGTTAAGAAGAAGGGTCCCAAATAGGAGAAACAGAACTGAAATGGAACTGAAACAGTCACAGATAGGAAAAAAATATCTGTGGTGAATATCAGGTATTCCGAATAGCTTACCGGTTGGTTATCCAGAAATGATCCAGTAACCACAGAGGTTAACCAGTGCAGAACCGGGATACCAGATATTACCATTTCCAAATTACTGTTTACTGAATTAACACATTACTGCTCACCACATTACCACATAACCAGACCAATCAAGACAGAGGGAGGGGAAAGTTGAAAAGAAAAAAGAAAAAGTCAAACAGTAATTAAATAGCAAAGTGGTAAACGGCAATGCCGTAATTTGATTAATGGTAATGCAGTAAAACGGTAATCCAGTAAAGTGCTGGATATTTAAATCGGATACCAAGGGTATCCAACTGGATACTCGATACTGTGATGTCTGACCAGATACTTAGTAGTGATTAATTACTACTTCAGTTCTAGTCCCAATCATGAATCTACAGACCAACTTCTAATGTGGGCAAGAGTATGCACACTTTCGGACCACACAGGGCCCTTTCTCAGACATGGAGAAAGTCAAGATTTGTAAGGAAGGATCTATGCCCTGTCCTTGAGTGCATGCATGCCTTGCTCTCCATGCTCTCCTCCTTAATTGTATCATCTCATCTCTGCTCCCTCCCTCTGAGCTCATTCTTGCAGTGCTCAAGCCTAGGAACTGGATCCATGGGCCAGATCTAGAAATTAGAAAGGGATCAAAGGAAAAGAAGCCACAGCCTGGACTGAGTCCCCCTGGGTTGCAGAGAAGGACAATCTAGATGAGAGGGACAATATCAAAAGAACGGCGGAAGAGCTGGAGACTTAGGCTGCTTTTAGACGAGCGGGTCGCCGTTGCACGACCTGCTCGCGCGATATTTCAAAATCCTACCCGAGACGGAAGTAGGGGTTCACGTGCATGAAAGGCGGCTGTGCATTGTTTGCTGACCACGAATTAAATACCTTGATGTGTGAGGTATTTAATTCGCGGTCGGCAAATAATGCGCGACCGCCTTTCATGTGCGTGATCCCCTACGTCTGTCTCGTGTAGATTTTGAAATATCATGCGAGCGGATAGCGCGAAGGAGACCCGCTCGTCTAAAAGCAGCCAAAGGGTAAAAACAGAAGTGATGGTTGTGTGGCGGCAGCCTGCCCTGCCCCGGCTTGGGAAGCCACAGCAAACACAGCCTGGGTCGGGGTGCCGTACAAGACATGCCTGCAGCCGGGGCGCCAGGGAGGGCAGGGAGCATGCTGAATGTCCCCGCCCCCATGCTGTGCCCAGAACCCCACTCTCCACCGTGACAGGCAGCCATGGCAGCCAATGACAGACAGCCATAGTGGCTGGCCATGGCGGACCCAACTTAGGCCATGTTGGCGGCCTGGGGAGACACGATAGCCCAATGTGGCCTGCTTTGGCCCGGTTGGGCAGGTCTTAGACATGGCTGCAACTTTGGGGGTTTCCTGAGGTTATATCAGGGTTGGGGAACCTTTTCTATCCTGGGGGCCACTTTGAGAATTAACACAAGCTCTGAGGGCCACATACATGTTGGGGGCAGGGGTGTTTAAGGTGTGTGCTCAAGGAAAGAAGGGCCCAGGACAAGGATTTTTGCTATGGATCTGCTCCTTGTCCTGTGCATGACCTCATCTCGGCTCCCTTACCCTGAGCTCAGTTTTTCAGTGGTTGGAAATGGGAACTAGATCCAGGGGTCAGATCCAGGAACTGGAAAGGGGCCACATAAAAACTTGCGGTGGACCGCATTTGACCCCCGGGGCCTGAGGTTCCCCACCCCTGGGTTAGAGCCTGGCTAGCTATCAATGCGGCCCCAGACCAAGACCTGGAGGGGTCTGCACAGACGTGCAGGTGAGATTCGGTCCCAAGCAGGCTGCTGTCACGTCTGTTTTTACCCAAAGTAGTTCAAATGATTTCTTTGTATTAGACCAACTTCTAACGTGGGTGAGAGTATGCAAGCTTTCGGGCTACACAGGGGCCTTCCTCAGACATGGAGAAATTCAGGACTTGAAGGATTTATGCCCTGTCCTTGAGTGCATGGCCTCCTCTCCACTCTCTCCTTCTGAGCTCACTCTTTCCAAGCTTGGGGGTAGGGGATGGATCCATGGGCCAGATCCAAAAACTGGGAACGAGTCAAATAAACAGCTGCAGTCCGGATTTGTTGCGTGGGCCAGAGGTTCCCCATCCTTGCAATGCAATATATATTAGAATGCTGTGGATGCAACCGATTGTTCCAGAGTCTGAAATTTCCAGGGCTAAAGAAAAAAGAGTCCCCAAGCCCCTCTGGATTTTTCACAATACTCATCCAACTTTCGATCTGGCAGAATTATTCATTGCGAGTGTCTGAGCCTGTGAATTTTTGGCATTTTTCTTCCGATAAATTATTCACATCTGGATTTATGCTGCAGTTGACAAACTTTTTTCCGTGCTGAGAAGCTGCCTGTGAGCGAAACGTGGGATCGTCTCAGGGCATTGTCTACCCACCAGGGAACAATCTGTTATCATGTCAGTTTCTTTTTATTACTCTGGCCCCAACTAAAACAAGATAGGCCCTGGAATTCAAGCACCGTTGTGCTTCTTTTCTTTGACTCTGGAAGCAGGGATCATGGAAGATGCTGAAGTTTGGTTTTCACAATTCATTAAATCAGTGACTCTTTAATTGTGTTCCTTGAGGCCGCAGTAAATGGGCTGCAGCTGGTCTGAGGGATTGGCTGCGGGGGCCTTGCGTACAACTAGTAGCACTTTAGAAATGATAAGTAGTGGTGGTGGTGGTCATCTCTGGGAAGAGAGAGTCTGGGGGGTGGTAGTAATGCACATGTAGTGGCCACAGGGAATGGGACATGCATTAGCCTGTTCTATGACGTTTTCAGCACATCTTATAAACACAGTTTTCAGTGTTGGAATGCAAGGACTGTGAGATCATTGCATTGATTTGCCCAATGCAGAGTTTACAGAGGAGTGCGAGTAGCTAATCATTAATAAGCAGGAAGGAAGCATACTTAAGTTTAAGTAGCTTTATTAAGAAATATATGTAGGATAGGAAAGGCCTACATCTATACTAAGTCCTAAGACTAGGCGTGTTCAGGAGGGAAGTAAGAAGCTCTCTGAATATCTTTCAGACACAAAGAGATAAGAAACATCCTGAGGAGAGGAGACTAACCAATCAGGTCCTAGCAGGAGTAGAATTAAGTGAATGAGGCAAGGGTTCCCTGATCTGACTGTTTCTACTCCTGCTGTTTCTAGCAAACAAACAGGATAAGGTGCTTAGGGGAGATGTAACTAAGGAATGTATTTCCAACATTCAACACCTGCAGAGGCAATGGAGCTGAAACAGAAAATCCAGGCATGTGCCATCTTAGACGGACCTGCCTGGTCTGATCCAGTTCCAGCAGGAGGAAGACCAGCCCTCATCCAAGCCCTGTTCTACCGGATATCCAGATCAGCAGTTCCAGCTCCCCCTTCCCTGCACAGCGCCATTTTGCACACACGCAAAAGGTCTTTGGTTCATTGACACCATGCAGTGGGGTAAGGGAACCAGAGAAGGCTGGGCTTGGACATGGGAGAGCCGGGTTCAAATCCTGATTTCACCTGTGTGGCCTTGGTCACATTTTGCTCTCTCAACCTCAGTTTCCCACCTATAAAATGGGGATGTATGCACCTATGACCCACCTCAATATTGGCAAATTAGGTATCTAAGTTTAAAAACCAGTGAATCAATTGTTCAAAGAATAATCTGTGGTGTGTGCTTCTTTGATTAATAGTAAGAAGAGCTTGGATTTATAATGACCATATCTCTATATTGAAATTAGCCAGCAGTGCTAGCCCAGAGTCCTAAACGTCTCTTCCTTCGACCCTCGTGACTCACCAATATTCCTGGCTCTAAGGGACTGTGATGAGGTGACTAACCTAGCAGAGATTCACCCCTTGTGATATGCTGGCCCTCCTTTACAATGTGATAAAGAGAGAGCAGATGATTCTTCTCTTGCCCTCATCTATCTTATCTCAGTTCTCATACCACACCTATAAATATCAGTATCTGCTGGGCATCTCTACATTTTTTATTAACTCAGAAAGAGTCAGATTGCCCTCGCCATCATAAAACACAGGCCCTGCTTTGTGCTGAGTCATGGGGCTACGTGGACAAAAATGACAAGGGATACACGCAGCACAAAACCTACCTCGCATCTATGCCTGCCGGACTGCAGGTTTAATAGACAAATCCATGGCCACCTGAGCCATCTTAGTCCCGTGGGCCCTAGAACTGTAACGCATAAAATCAAGTCCACCCCCCTGCTCGGTGCAGGATCTGCCTTACCTAAATCATCCCAGATACGCGCTCCTCCAGCCTCTCCTTCAAAACCTCCAATGATGGGGAATCTGCAGCTTCTCTTGGTAGTAGCCTGTTCCACTGCCTGGCTGCCCTGTCAGTCAGAAACGTTTCCCTGATGTTCACCAGTGTTCTCGGTGGCTACCCTCACAGTTATGGAACTCCCTCCCCGCCTTGGATTTTTGTTTAAGCCCGAGCCTGTTCATCTTCCAGAAATGTTGTAAGACCTTTTTATTTGGCCAGACGTTTGGCAAGCAGGGGTAAGGTTAGATGGGTTTGGGGGGAGGAGGGGCTAGGGGAAGGGTTGATTTATCTTATCTAGCTTATTTATCTTATTTATTTTGATTTAACTCCATCACACACACACACACAAAACTATCCCTGCCCACTGAATGTCTGGCCAAATAAAAAGGTCTTCCACTGCCTCCAGAAGACATTCAAACTAGGGCTCAGGCGAGACTCCAAGGGGAGGCAGTTTGGGGGGGCAAGGAGACTTTTAGATGTTTTCATTGATTGTAAGCAGCCCTGAGCCTTAATAGGAAGGGTGGCAGATTAGATAGACAGACAGACAATCTCCCTTGCTGCAGCTTGTCCCCATTGTCTTTGTCCTGCGCTCCACAGCGAGAGAGAACAATTGTATGGCAGCCCTTTCAAATATTTATAAACCATTACCCTATCCCCCCGTTCAGTTTTCTTTTCTCCAAGTTGAACATACCCAAATCCTTCAACCTCTCCTCATGGGATTTGTGTTCCTAGCCCTTTATCAAACCCTGGAGAGGTTGTTGGTTCTCCATCACAGGAGGCTTCCTGGCTGAACACAGCCCATCTGTCAAGGATGTCGTAGCTGTAGTCAGCCTGCATCCAAGGGGGTGTGTGGCCCTCAAGGGCCCTTCCAACTTTGATATTCTAGGATTCATCTTTGTTGTTCTTCTCTGCACCCTCTCCAACATTGCTGTGTCCCTCTTAAAATGGGCTGCCCAGAGCTGAACACAATACTCCAGTTGGGGCCCCACCAGAGCAGAGCAGAGTGTGGCACTATGACTAGGGATGTGCCAACGCGGTTCGGAAGTTCGGAGTTCGGACCGAACTCGAATAGTTCGGTCGACCGAACCGAACTTTCAAACCGAACTCGAATTCGACCAAACTGTTTGGTTGAATTCGAACCAGTTCGGAAGGCCAAAAAACCCACACTGTTTTGAATGTACGAACTCGGTTCGGAAGTTCGGAATTCGACCAAACTCGAATAGTTCGGTCGGCCGAACCGAACTTTCGAACCAAACTCAATTTTCGAACCGAACCAAATTTCCGAACTCTTCCACCCCCATCCTGCTTCTGCCACTGCTTCTCCTGCCCTCAATCCTGCTGCCACCGCCACTAAACTCCTCACTGGATTGGGGGTAGGGGGACCTCTCCCGCCCCCTCTAGCGCAGAGCTTCTCAGTAGCGGCAGCGGCAGGACAGCTGGATGGCAGGGCGTTGACACTGAGGGCCACGTTTCCTAGTGCAGTTTCATCCCCTGCCACTGAGAGGAAGGGTAGAGGGGGTGGCATTATTCTGCCCCAGGATCCATCCCAACCCAGCTGCACTCCTTACTGAGATCCTAAATCCTGTTCCCAAAAATCTTTCAGGAATCCATGATGAAACAGGTGTTATTGCCTCATTTAACAGGGAGGTAAATGGGAGCAGAGGTTCACTGCCTTGCACAAGACTGACAGAGAAAGGGCCGCAATCCACAAACGCCATTTTAGAAAAGGGGAGGGCCAAAGAGACTCTCCACCCTTTTCTGGCATAGCCCCGCCCCCACGTGGAACACAGTGATGGAGGTTGGGACAGCCCCAAGGAGTCCGGATATCCAGTCCCTTGTTCTCATCAGCAGAGCAAAACTCTGCTTTCGGCACATTAAGACCATATTTGCCCCCCTTTGGCCACTCAGGTCCATAGTCTGCGGATGCTCCTCCATTCACAGCTCCACCTGGATCTCCAGGTGGAGGCTGTGGCGAGAGGAGCATTTCGCCAGTTACATCTGCTACAATGGCTGCAGCCATACATTTTGGACTCTGATCTGGCCACCATCATCCATGCCTTTATTACCTCTAGACTAGACTACTGCAACGCACTCTACGTGGGGCTGCCCTTGGGGATGGTCCGGTGGTTACAGCTGGTGCAGAATGTGGTGGCCCGTCTCTTAATGGGGACAGGTCACTGCGAGCACATTACACCGGTGCTCCGTTCTCTGCACTGGCTGTCTATTATCTTCCAGGCCCAATTCAAGGTGTTGGTAATGACCTATAAAGCCCTCAACGACCGGGGCCCTGCCGACCTGCGGGACCAGCTCGGGCCCCGGGTCATATTGCGGCCCCTACGGTCAGCCTCGGATGCCCGACTCCAAGTCCCCTGGGTCTCCCAGGTGGTAACGATGGGGAGGGCATTCTTGGTGGCTCCTTCTGGGCTGTGGAATTCCTTCCCGACAGAGGCCTGTCTGACCCCAGACCTCCCCTCTTTCCGAAGACAGTGTAAGACCTGGCTGTTCCGCCAGGCCTTTGAAGAGGGAGACGGGAAGGGTGGGGTGGGTTAGGGGAGGGGGTTGGTTTGCCCTTTTAGTATATTTTTAGCATTTTAATGAATTTTAAACTGTATATGAGATATATTATATGATTGTGTTCTATTATTCTTATTATTAATAATGTGTGTTGTGAACCACCCCGAGCTGCTCTGTGAGCAGGAGGGTGTGGGGTAGAAGATAAGTGAAATAAATAAATTAATAAATTAATAAATAAATATTCACACCTGTGGTGGCTGGCCCCACACAGATTTTGGCTCCGAGAGAAACTGCGAGAGCCAAAATCTGTGTGGAGTTCAGCCAGTGTGAAAGCCACCCCAATGCGGCTTTGCCAGAGATCACCCAGAAGACTATAGACCTGGATTTCTGGAAGAGTGGTACTCCAGCCAAACTCCACGCAGATTTCGGCCTGTGGGAGCCGAAATCTGTGCGCCGCCGCAGGTGTGACTGTGGCCTCAGACAGTCCCAAACAGAGCGGCTATTGCAATAACGTGATTTAAAGAAATAATCATTAAAATGAAGGGAACTGGTGGTTTTAAAATATTCTTTGGTCCCCTCATTGAACAAAAGTTTGTGGATTTCAGAGTGGAATGTCAGGTGTGCGTTCAAGAAAAAGTGACCCAGCCCCTTGCAAATTCCACTGCAAAAATTGCAGAAATTCCCTCCCTTTTCTTAAATCTCACCAGCAGACGTACATTAATACCATGATTTGAATTAGCTAATTCACAGAAAAGGTACTACTCATGATAATCCTGATCTCCCTGGCAACGGGCAAAGAAAGGAACACAGCAAAAGAGCGATTCAGTGGGACACAAAGCATGGCACCATGCTTGTAAGCAGCTTTGACCCCGGATTAATATGCACAGACGCTTTCACTCAACATACCAAATATGCGTTTGTTCAGCCACATTCTTTCAGGATCTCTCCTTTTGTAGACCAGGACATATGTGGATGGGCCCTTTTTCGGCCTGTTGGACCTACCTGTGAACCAGTGGTCTCCCCTGTTTTTCAAGAAGTACTGCCATGGAAGTGGGGGGCCCGTGGGTAAGTATTACGGAGCAGAGGTTTCCTTCAAAGCACTTTATTAAGGGCTATTTTCAGGACAACTGGAAACTGCTTTTGTTCTCCAGCTGAAAGGAATCTTGGCGGCGAATACTATAGCCGTCAAATTCAAATGCTTGGACTTGGCTCAGATGAAGCGGATATTGGGTCCCATTTCGCCAGATATCTACTTTGGGTATTTTGGTTTGGTTATTTTAGTCTTTTGTTTCAATATTTTGGTTATTTCATTTCGGCACATAGTAGCCAAGCAATGATGTAACCAAAATGCTGAAGTGAATGGAATAACCAAACCAAAATTCCAAAATAAATTAAGTTTCTGAAGTTTTTAGAAGATTTCAACATAAACTTGAGGGTGTGGCCCTCCTAAGGGATACAACAGTTTGCACATACAACAATACCTGCTTATTCATTTTTTAAAAAAACAACACCCCATTTTTCTAGGTTTTTCCAATCAGTTTTGTAGTTATTTGGCTATTTTATTGGATATTTGCTTGAATTTGCGTGAATAGAAAAAAAGGACCCAAAACAATGGAAAAACACAATTTAAAAAAATCCCAAATGGGCACAAATAATGTACCCACTCTGCCAGACCCGAAGTGAAGCAGGTAAATTAATTAAAGAAGGTATTGGGAGTGAATATTAATTCCAGCACTAATCATGGCACTACTCTTTGTGTGACATTTGTCCATGATGTTCCGTGGGGTCTGAAACAAGGGACACTCATCATAGTCTATGGAGCTGAGGACTATCTGAAATAAGGGACACCCATTATATTCTATGGAGCTGTGGGGACTGAAATAAGGAATGTCCATTATGCTCTATGGAACCATGGGGTCTGAAACAAGGGACTCCCATTATGTTCCATGGAACTGTAGGCTCTGAAACAAAGGATACCTGTTATATTCTATGGAGCTGTGGGGTCTGAAATAAGGGATGCCCATTATGTTGTATGGAGTGATAGGGTCCAAAATAAGCGACATTTCCCTAAGGGACATCTGATACCCTGTCCCATGGCAAAGTGAAGCACTACTGTTGTATCTTTCCTGATACAGATCATGTATTATAAAATACAAAATACCAGGTAGAAAGTAAACAGAATCTTACATGTTCCTCTTCAAACTGGTCCCCACCGAATGCTGCAACACAGGGTTTGATGCCACCCGTTCCAAGAGCAATCAGAGACAGGCCAACCATGGACAGAACCCTTCAAACAGAGATGAGACCTCATCACTACAGAAGCCTTTTAGGGTACAGCAAAGTACTCTAGTTACACCTCACACTAAATTCCACCAGCATTGCTTACTAAAGTGCACATGGGCTATGGATGAAGAGCAAGATGGGATTGTTCTAGAACACAGGTTCCAAAATAAGCACAGAGACGGGGTCATGTCATTTACAGTCAAGGTCATGCTCCTGACCTATGTGTGATGTCTTCTGGTTTTTGTTGCTATCTGTGGTCACAGATTTATAGTTAAGTCTCAAAATGAGATCAGGTAGGCAAAATATTTGGGTACTGCTGCTCTAGAAACAGGAACAAAATAACAGCCCTTCTGAACATTTGGACCAATTCAATAGCTTGGTCATTTTCTACTCTTCCAATGACCAGTCAGGGGTGAAAGTAGAAGTGCCCAGTCAGGCAAGAATACTGGCTATTGATCAGACATTCAAAGAAGCCATTAGGAGAGATCATTGGGAGCAGCAGACACATCTGCCATGCTCAAGCTTGGAAATGTGCTCTGATTGGTTACTTCCTGCATGATTGACAGGCACATGCAGCAAGTTGTTGGTTTCTCAGGAAAGAATCATAGAACCAAAAAGATGGAAGGGACCTCAAAGGTCACCTAGTCCAATCCCCTTCCTTTAACCCAAACTACACCAATGGCATCTTGTTGGGTTTTCCTTAGCTAAAAACGTTTATGGATCATTACATTTTTGAATTTTTCATGGATAACTGAAATTTTAAAAAATGGATACAAATTTCATGGATAACTGAATAGTTGAATTTTTCTAGACTTTCAGTTTTAAAAATCTATGTCATGATCCACAAATCACTCGCCCCTCACTATTTCTTACTTACGCGTGAACGACTTGGTCTCCCACGTCAGGAATTGACCCAATTGACTTTACCACGTGGCCAATCACATACACAACAGAGAGGTAAATAATTGTTCTGTGAAGAAAGAAAACAGTATTAGCCAAGCGCCGCTGCGTGATGGATAATATGAGGGCAGAATGTGCATCAGTATTTCCTGTTACAGCAGATTAGCTTGGCAGAAGAGTTAGCAATCGGCTACTGTGCGACTCTGTCTTCTCCCAAACCAGCCACTTCTCTTTGACAGTGGTCAGAGTACTGATTCAAATTGGCCATTCTGGTTCTACAGAAATTTCCCACAAAATGGGAATGGTGATCGAACGTTTGGTCAGAATTCTGATAGGAGGACATTTTGAACAGAATTCTGGCTGAACAATTTGCACATGGACACATGCATAAAATAACAGCACCCATTCAACAAAATGGCAGCAGCCAGACTTCAGCTGCGTGGCACCATTTTGTTACATGGCATCCTTTTTCTAATGGATGAGTCAGTGTCTGTCCAAAATATCAGTAGATGAAGCACTGAATAGCAAAATATGAATGTGACCTAAATATCAAAACAGGAAACCCAAAACAAAGACCCCAAACTGCAAATGAAGTTAATCTCCATGAATCCTCCATTTAAAAAGTAGATCACCACTAGAGCTGAAACAACTATTTGGTGCAAATATCTAATATGACAAATTCTGCCTATTCAAATCCATTTTGGTGAAGCAGATACAAAGTGGGCTTCCCTTTCAAGAATGATTACAGCAAAAATGGTCACTAAATTAAAAGAAGTTCCATCTTCCTTATCCCAGCTAGATCTGGTACAAAAATGGCCGTTCCTGAATTGACATGAATTTTTGTCATTTCAGGAAACTTGTTGAATATTTGCGTGATTTTTTTTTTCATGTTTGAGATTCTTTTCACTCATTCGTCACTTTGGGTATTTCCATCAATGAATTTCTGACACTTCTGGCACTTTCCCAACACTTTTGTCATCATTGTTGGCCCTTCTTAAACCACTGATCAGAAACCTGAACAAATGGGTAAGTGTTCCTGAATTGTTGCAATAGCGGCGAATGGGCCATTTTAGGTGAAAACGGCATTCACAACAAATCGTTATTTCAGTTCTAGTCCCAGCTGCCACTTTCCCGACAATTCAGAAACACCCATTCGTTTCCGTTTCTGATCAGAATTTTTGGAGGAGAACAGCCAATGGTCCGTTTGTACATGTGAACAAAAGAGGTTCCGCCTTACTTGAATTTTCCCAGCCATGAGTCAGCAATGAGAGCCCCGATGACGGGCGTGAAGTAACACAAGCCAGAGAAGGCATGGTACACGGAGGTGGATGTGTTCTCATCCCAATGGAGGAAGTAGAGAAAGTACAAGGTCAGCACAGCTGATGGACAGAGGAAAAACAAACAGAATGGGTGATATAATTCAGGCGTGGCCAGGTCGAGATAGTCCAACTAGAGCAATCAGAAAGATAAACTGATTTATCAGTCAGAGATTATTTAAAGGCTCCAGTGCACGTCGTCATGAAACCATTAACCATCTTGGATCTACTGTCTGAGTCTTCCCCCCCACACACACACTCTTTCTTCAGTCTTCTTTCTTATTCTTAATACTTCTGGCTTGGTCTATTCCCTAGCATTGCATTGTTGCCCTTTTGATGAGAGGATCATCAAGAACATAAGGGATTGGAGCATGGAACATGGGTGGAGTCTTATATTCTGGCTGGCAGCCAGCCAGGAACCTAGGAGGCGTGGCAGGGGCTAGAGATGGACAGGAAGGGGTGTGGCCAGGGCAGAGAAGGGGGACCTCTTGAGGGGAGTGACTAGGCCTTAGGCAAAGTGAACAATTGGCACAGCAGGCACAGACAACTGGACCAAATCACCAAATAACTAAATTAAGGGAACAGCCAAAAACGGAACTATCCCAAATGGATATCCAAATAAAGCTGGACAAATATCTGCTCCATGGGGATTTGATTCAAAACAGCAGATATCAATGGGTAATCTGTTTGCTTCGAGTATCCATTACGCCAAAGAAAGCTACGGTGGGTTGTTTGGGAGTCGCGCCACGCACCTTTCATGCCATAGTAGGAGAAGCGCTCGCAGAACTCGTTCACCACGATGAAGGCAATGCTCAGAGGGTAGTTGGAGCCACATATTTTCTACAGGGAGCAAGACAGAAAGAGTCATGGAAGCACATCAGTGTGACACCTCCCTATAGCATCTCTACAGCAGGTATCTACACAAAGGCGTCAGAACCCTATCAGTGTGGGATCCAAGGAAGGTAGGTCCCTGTGAAAAATGGGGTGTGGGCTCCCTACAAGCCTAGGAATGTTCGATAGACACACGCTGACTTGATTTTTACCAATACTTATTTAGTAAATAGGGAGCTGGTATTTACCCTTTCTAAAAACAATAAAACACAGGTCACTCCATGAAGTTAACAGCGAGCAGATTTAAAACAAATCAAAGGAAGTACGTTTTCACCCAATGTACAATAAAATTGCGGAACTCATTCCTGGAGGATGGTGTCCAGGCCAGTAGCACGACAGGCTTCAAAAAGGGACTGGGTTAATTTTTGAAAGCCAGGTCCATTCATGGCTACTAGCTGGGTTGGTCAGGGGTACAAGACCCTTTACTGTTGGAAGCTGGGGGAGGATGGCAGGAAATAGATTAGTCCATTGTAAGTAACTTGCTGGGTACTCCCCTGAGGCGACCGAGGCTGGCCACTGTCAGAGACAGAATGTTGGGTGGGTTGGATGGACCATTGGTCTGACCAGTAAATGGCACTTTTTATGTTCTTAAAAAAGAAAATGTTGCTGTAATTCATTCTTTATATTTGGTTAAATGTACCGTTCCCTTCATCCAGAGCTGACCTTACCACAGGGTGACCACCCCAGGCCCTGCTCTTTTTTCTACTTAGTTAGTAGAGTTTTCACAAGGGCAACCACGACCACCTCAAGGGCCTCGCAGAGGGTGCCCCCCAAGGGGAAGGGGCTACCAGGGTCCCCATGTTTTATCTTCATCCAGGGCCCTCCAAATTCCAAGGCTAGCCCTGCCTTCAGCGGCCAAGGCTCACCACATTGCAGGCCCATATGTTGTGCATCTGTTATTTCTAGTTTGTTTATGGACTCCATGTCTTGGGGTCCCCTCCAGAATGGCCACAGGACCCTCCATAGGCTGGGACACCAGAGCCAGGATTTGCGGGGGGTCTGAGAGGCCTGGGTGTCTCCCTCTCCAGAGCTGAGGTAGGGCTGCCACCTCTTGCAGGTTTGACCGTGACACTCCCATGGGCCAAAATGGAAGTGTCAGGGTCAAAACCACAAGAAACGGCAACCGTAACTGAGGGGTGCCCCCCCCCCCACACCCTAATCTAGGACCCTCGTGCTCTTGCTAATAGTGAAGAAAAGGGAACTGGTTTGGGGAGGAGTGTTGTTCTAGCGTCTATATTTGTGTTTATCTCTGTCTGTTTTTAAATGCCTCAAGGAACCATTTTCTGTACCAAAAATGACCTCAGGCCTGTCCCTCCCTCTCCAATGTATTTCAGCTCCTGCATGATAGAAATACTGCTCTCCTGTTATTTCGGCCCCCAAAATAGCTCTTTGAGGCTGCATGTATATGTATGAACTCAAACACATCCACCGAGCGAAATATATTCATTCAGGTTTACCCGCATGCTGACTTTTCCCCCTTAGTGTCAGGTAAATACAGGTTTGAGGGGATTTGGTGTTTTTTTTAAATAGAAAACTAGACAAGAAAAATGAAGGTAAAGAGCGTGAGTCTCCTCAAAAACTGTATTAAAAAAACAAAGTGTCAACCATTTAAACCAACCTGACCAACTTTGGTCCTTCTCTGCCATCACCTTCACCCACCGCGAGCCTCCCCGAAATGACTTTGCCCCTTCTTCCATGCTGCCCCCTACACCTGAAACGCTCTCCCTGAACATAGGGTGTTTTACAAACGTGATGCTGGCTCAGTAGGGCCTGCTTTGGCCCAGCTGGGGCAGCGTCACAGTGGCACGTTTGTTCAGGGCCTCCAGATGTCAGCCCGGCACAAATCTGGCCCAGGGTGACAGCCGGGCTGGAAATGTGGGCCCAGATAAAAGTGGGCCCACACACAGTCTGTGCCCAGCCGGGCCAGAGCGGGAGAACTGGGTGGGAATGTTTGGCCCCAGCTCCTCCTGGCTTGAGGGGTTGCCATGGCTCCCGGCTATGGCTGCCTGTAATAGGCAGCCATGGCTATTCATCATGGCGCAGGGACAGGGTGATGGCAGGCAGCAGAGCAGGGGCGTGGTCAGACAACCGCAAGTCATTCCCCACCCCCCCTTTTGGGGATGTGTGTTCCTGCAGCTGGAGCTGTCCCTGGTAGGATGACAGCCGCCTGTCATGTCTGTAAGTCCCCATAGCTGTAGTAGATGCAGTTGCCCCAGGCTCCACAAGCCCTAGAGGCCCACAATGTGCGCAGAATTTGTGTGCCTCTCATGTGGGGGAGGAGATAGGGACAAGGAAACTGATTTGAGTCCTGGAAATCCGACAGGTACACACTCTTTTCAGCTCTACCCAGGAAGGAACAGAGGCAATAGGAGAAGCCAGCAGATCCGGGAGCAGAGTCCGCTACTGCCTTAGCCTGCTGTGTCACCCAGGACCAGGGTTTCTCACCTGTCCCTTTCCTCTGGTTCTGGGCAAGTGGCGGAAACAGCGCTGGGTCCGCAGAACCAGGCACTCCCGCCGCTACCACTCGCTGCTCCTGGGGAGCGTAGCTGTTATGAGGTCCCATTTAGAACTTGCAATAGTTTGGTGCAAAATCTATTACTCACGGTAAAGCCGCAATGACCACAGCACCTGCCATGATTGGTTAAGGTGTGGCGGTTATCATGTGCCAGTGATTACATGTTATGATAGGCACGGTTTTGCACATAATTATCAATACTTGTAAAAAATACCTATAGGCACCTAACTTCAGGGACCAGAATTCAAAACTGTTGTCTTTACATCCCTTTCTCGCAGTTTTCCTACATACAAGATGACAGTGGGTGTTTTTACACACACATTTCTCCTGCATGTTTGCTGTTACATCCTGCACTTTCTGTGTGTCTAAATGACTCTCACCCAGATCTTAAACATCTGGCTCTTTGGGCTTCTGCATAGAACTTCTCCCAGAACTTTTGTGTGTAAAAAGTTCTCCTGGTAAACTGCTTTGCTCCAAACAGCTGTAGTCACATGGTTTCCATGGCAGCCTGTCACATCTACAGCTGCGGCTACTTTAGGCTGCCTCAGGGCAGTGTGTGCATGAAGAATGCATCCGGAACTTACTTGTGGACTTGTAAACCCAGAAGATTGAAAGACCAGCACTTTAAGGTGTGTGTAAAAATGCCTAGTGATGTTACCTACCTACCTGTTGCAGTAGCTACACAAAACTTGGCAGACTAAAGAAACCATCACAAAGGAACCACATTATTCCCGATGCGATTTGTGAAGAATCAGCTATTGTAATCTTCTCCTACAGACACAATGCACGAGCTCTCCGGAAAATACAGAAGGAGGGAACTTGGGGCTCAGTGGAAATGGGACCCAATTTGTAGGCAATCATCAATCACTTGCTTTGCTTGAAGAACTGCTAGGAATATCAAAGCTGACTAGTGAGAAAAGTGAGGGCTAGTTTTTGACTGACAGTACTTTCAATTTCTGATGAAGGTTTAAACCTGACTCTCATCTTTGGGGAGAGCGAGGGAGCTTCGGAACGCAGCGTGAGTAGCCAGAGTTGGGATCAAATCAGTTTCACTTGCCAGCAACTTCTGGAAGCTGCTTCCTTAATGGCTTTTGTAATAACCTAAGTAAATAAACAGGTTCACGCCTTCTCCCATCTGCCGCAGACACACGCACTCACGCACACACACAAACCACTTTTCTTGACTTCAAAGAACCCGTTTGCCAGCAGAGAAGCATTTTCCAGGAGAAAAGCAGGAATCAAGACTGCATCTTGCTGAGGAACCAAACAGCCTATTCCCTCCCTCATGCCCACCCCCACTTAAAGCTGCTCTTTCTTAACTTAATCAGGTTGTAGAGGGGATTGCATTTAGAGTTTTTAATGCTCCTTCCAAGCCAAGGCAAGAAGCAGTGTTTGTCTGTCTGCAGCTAAAGCACAACAGAGGGACAAACAGAAAGCTCCCAAGAGTTTTGGAGCAAAAAGAAAAGAGAGAGGGGGAGCCAGTTGTAATACTCACCGGGGATTTTTTCTGAGAATGGAAAATCTCTTTTGGGAGAGTGTCTCCTGCAGAAATAAAAGGGAACAAAGTTTCCTTGGGTTTAGTTTTCGGGAAGGGGTTCATCTCCCTCTTTGCCTTGCCTCACACAATGGTATGTGGCCGTGGCGAGTAGACTGGGAAAACTTCCAACCTCAGAGCTTGGAGTTTGGTTCAGTTTAAGTTAACCCTACTCTGGCATGTCCCTGTGGTGCCGGGGGATGATACTCTCAAAGACAACAGCAAAGTCAGAGAGGACCAAAGGGATTCTATCTAACTGCCTAATGCCACTGAGGCTCTTGGCCCTTGAGATCAAGGAGCTGTTGCTAGCTTGGTGCATCTCAGTTTTGGTATGGACTGATAATCCTGGCTCCAGCAGCCTCTGTCAAAGAGGTACTACACTCTCTGGAGAAGCAAGCTTGGAGCGGTTCAGAAACAGGTGCAAAGTTTGTGGCCCCAACCTATCTCCGCAATAAAGGATTTATCCTGAAAGAACCACCCTTCCTCTTCTGGAAACAGCTGACTGGAAAAAGTGGGTGGATGAGAGCAAAGAGAAAGCGTGTTTCCTGTGGGGTACAATTGAGCCTTTATTGCTCCTATCCTCTTCAGATTCTACACCAGGCCCTATCCTCGAGCACTGAAAGAGTAAGCTCAGAGCAAGAGAGCAATCACTGAGGATCTAAAGGCCGTTTTCCTGAACTCATACTTGACAATGCTAGCTGCAAAGCTAAAATCTGCTCTTCATTTCAATTTCTGACTGGTCAATTCAGAGTGCAGAGAAATGGCCTTTAGATTCTCAATGAAAACCCCATCAGTCAGTCACTGATGTTGCCCCATCTGTGAAGGGGCAACCACTTTTGGTGTGCAGCAGCAGATAAGAATGAGAGCTAGTGCGAAAATGGCCGTTCCTAAATTGACTCGAATGTTTGTCTTTTCGGGAATCTTGTTGGACATTCATGCTATGTTTCTCATTCAAGATTCTTTTCACCAGTTTGATATTTCGATCAGCAAATTTCTAGCACTTTTAGCACCTTTGACGGTTGTACAACACTTTCGTCATTTGCAGTGCTTTGGGTTTGACGAAAATGCCAAACAAGAGCCCAAACAAATGGGGAAGTGTTCCCGAATTGCCGGGAAAGTGACAAATGGAACGTTTTGGATGAAAACAGCATTCACCGCAAATATTCCATTCAGTCCTAATCTTGAACAGTCCGGCATCATCAACACATGAGCTGGAGGCCTTGTGGTCGGAGCCTGGAAGCCTCTACCAAAGGTGTCCTTCATAGAGTGGAAATGGGGACCTTATTTGGTACCTGCAGAATACCCACATTTTGGGGGGTACTGTCTAGGGTATCCAGATCAGCACCCAAATACTGTTCAGGTACTCAAAATACTGACAACTGATATACCAAAATACTGAAGTTACTGGAAAAAACAAAATAATACCTCCAAAATTCCCCAAATCTGGGGCAAAACCAGAATGCGATTGGGGGGAAATTGGCATTTAGGTATACCCATTGTTGCTATTCTGGTATCCCGGTTGTTGATATTTCAGTATTTCAGGTGCCCAATCAAAAAATAGTTCCGGTACCAAAAAGGATCCAAAATATTCGATTTGATTTGGATACTGGAAATTCGACAGATATGTCTGTTTTTGAGGGTACTCCCTTCACCTCTAGTCCTGCACTTTCTGGAGAAACAGCACCAGGGAGGGGCAATGGTGAGGGGTGCCCCAGGAAGAGGGAAGGTCTCCCACCAAAACTCTGGGTATTTTCAGATGTGACACCACCGCCCGTGGCTATGTTTACCTCAGCGTGGCCACAGGCGGTGGTGTCACGTCGGCTCCCAGCCACCAGATGTTCACCACGGGCAGGAGCAGAGGTAACCCCAAACCATAGCAAGGCTAACCTGGGATGTGCGCTGGGCTCCCTGCCAGTGCGCATCCTGGGTTAAGCCCTGCCGCAATCCAGGGAAGCCTACCCCAGACCATGGTAGAGCAGGCCATCACGTCTGATGGCCTACTCCACCTAACCACGGCCAATGGCAGGAGCCGTTCTAGCTGGACGCAGCGCACTCATAGGACACCGCACACGTACACCCCATCAGGGAAGAGGCAGGGCCGCGCTGATAGGGGGTGGAGCTGGGCCGTGCAAACCCACGTCCACATGTCCCCAGCCCAATCCCTGCCCCAGCGACCAAAACGTTTGTTCGGCGGCCAGCCAGACTCCTGCCTGGGGTGAAGGCTCTCACCCTGGGGCGTGGTGGCTGAAAGGCTATAATGAAAGAATAGCCCTCTGATAGGCTAATTGCACTCTGCTGCACAATTAGGCCCAGTGGCTAGCTCAACAATACCTTGCAACCAGGTAGGTTACTGTCTTTCATTTAAGGGATACAGAGAAGTTTGTAGATATTCATGCGTTTAGCCTCATGTGTCCCGGACACATGAGGGTAAACAAACGCATGAGTATCCCAGTGTAATGGGTGCATCAAAAATAAATGGCACTATTTCCACGGTTAAAAAGAGGCAGGCAACTTCATTCCGCTCTCAAACCCAGCTTAGCCAGCGCTGGCCGTCTCCAGACTGCCTCCTAATCCTGGTGAAAACCTGGGATGGACTCGTCTGGATCTGCTACTAACAAAGGGCAGAGTCCTGGCAATGCTCCCCCCCCCACGCCAAATTAAGCCATACCTTCTCTCCATGTAACTAAGCTAAGCAGTAAGCACGCAGACCTGTGACTTCATAAATGTCTCCCCTTCTCCCTTGTTTTTCCTAAATTGTAAGCCCCTTGGAGCAAGGACCTGTCTCTAACGAATGGTTCTAAAGTGCCAGGTACACTTCTGGCATGATATAAATAAAGAAGAAGGAGGAGGAGGAGACTAATTCTGAGATTTAAATATAATCCTGTGTCCCCAGACAGAAGTGAAAAACTTGTAAAGTATGTTAGATACCAGTCAGGATTGCAACCCTATAACTATCCCTTGCTCTCATAATTATACCTACCCCATAGCTCCCAATATTTCCAGTGACCAATGAGGGACAAACCCTGCCCTTTGCCCAATAAGCTCCTTACTTTGGTGAATAAGCTCCACCCCCTTTCACACTTACAGGTGAACACACACACACCACTTTGCAAGTGCATAAAGGAGTCAGGACAGACGCTCTCCTGCATCTCATTCCACTTGGTTTCTTCCCATCACCTCCCCATTGGGGTCTCAAGAGCTTTTCCTGGGAGGCAACTAGGAAAGAGACTCCAGAGGCTTGAAATAGGGGGTATTTTATTATTATTATTATTATTATTATTAACAAACATTTATATAGCGCCAGCAGTGTACCTGGCACTTTACAAAGTAATAAAATAGACAGGGTCCCTGCCCCTAGGGCTTACAATCTGAGAGACAGGAGCTGGGGGAGAGACTTAGGAAGGGGAACAGAGGGAGAGACAAGGGGTCTAACATTCATGAAGATGCGAGGTCTCAAGTGCACGTACTTGGCTTGGTTACGATGAGAATGACAGCAGGCAGGTCCATGTTGCAAGGATAAGGGTAAACCGATCGTAGGTATAGGAATAGTGGCTCAGCAGGATAAAGAGTCAGACAGAGCAGAGCGAAAGAGGTGAGTTTTAAGGAGAGATTTGAAGGTATGAAGGGAGGGGGCAAGGCGGATGTGGACAGGGAGGGAGTTCCAGGCATGGGGGGCAGCAAGTGAGAAGGGACGAAGGCACTTAGGGGAGCAGGGAAGGCGTGGAAGGGCGAGAGAGGGGACAGAGAAGGAGCGAAGTGCATTTTCAGACGTGACAGGGCCTATATTGGCCCTGTCACGGAATCACCCTTTGATCCCCCACCGGGATCAAACCAGCACGTCCAACAGACGTGCTGGCGGATCCCGGCGGGGAATCGGGGAGGGGGCAAGGCCATGCGGCACAACGTGCAGTCGCACGGCCCCGCTCCCCCATGCTCCTTCCCCGCCCGCCCTCTTGGGAGACGGGCAGGTGCCGCAGCCAATGCAGCCGCAACATCCGCCCGCATCGACCACGGCCCGGAATCCCGCCGCGGATTACGGGCCGTGGTAGGCGGCCAGACGATACAATCCCCTTGGTCACGGGGGGGAATCGCATTCACCACGCGATCGGGGATGGTCCTGCCGGGACCTCCGATCACGTGGTGAATGTGATTCCCCCCCTGTGATTCACAGGGGTGAACATCTGGGGGGGAACTTCCATTCCCCCCATCAGACGTTACAGTCCCTTGCTCACCATGTGGGTATTCAGTGTGGTTGAGCGTGGGATCGTAGCGTCTGAAAATACCCAGGGTCTTTTTGCCTCTCCTCCTGAAAGTGGGGCTTTGACCCCTGAAACAGAGACAGTGGGAAGCAGCACCCATTGAGGAACTAACCGTTCCTCCTAGTAAAGAACTGCTGGGGAGATATGCTCTCCTGCTTTATTTCAGCCTCTAGTTCTCACTTTTACTCAGGAAAGGTCTTCCGTGGCCCAAACTCTTGCGTGTTCTCACCAACAAAAGTTGATCCAAACAGAGCCATAACTAGCTTACAGCCAACGTGGGGATGGCCACAGGTGAATTTAACCGAAAGGTGCCAACCAACCATGCCCCATAGTAGTGGAATTACCAGCGCTGTGGCTGCCATCCCCAGACTCCCTCCACTGCTGCTTCTGCCAGCCAGATTTAAGCAGGAGTGCTTAACTAGTACTAATGCAGGGGGGGGGGAGGGAGCCAATTCCACTGCCCTGGGGCATGGGTGGTTGGTGCCTTTCATGTAAATGCACCTGTGGCCATTCCCATGTTGTCCATAGGCTAGTTACGGCTCTGGGGTGACACTGGCCCGCCGTTGCCCGCTAGGGCCTGCTGTGCCCTGGGACTCAGCACATAACTTATCCCCTGCTGGCCAGCTACTGCCCCAGGACAGGTAGGCAGTTGGCCCTGAATGAGTCCACCCCGGATAATCCCGAGTGCACATTCTGGGCCAAGAGCTTCCCACTTGGGCCAACATGAGCCGCAGTGGGATAACATGTCTGTTCGGCTCTGCCATCCTCGCCGCAGGGTGGGTCACCCATGGCTGCCCATCATGGCACATTGTGTTTTGGGGGACCCCCTCACCCAGGGTGCGTGGGCGGCAGGACAACTCTCCGGCCGCGGTACATTTGTCCCTCCGCGACCTGGAGAGAGGCGGGCGCTGTTTCCTGTCCCAGGCCAGGGAGCTGCCACACTACCCGCGCATCTGTTTTCACCCTTTTGTCTCTATCTCTTACATTTAGGAACAGCACAGCAGGCACGACTCTCTCTAGAAGTCAGGGATGAGGAACTATTTGCGTCACATGGACCACTCTGAAAATTAGTACAAGCTTCAGAGGCCAGATAGGAGTTTGGGGAGAGTGGTGCTTAGAAAAGAGCGAGGCAGATGAGGGTCCAAATCATGGATCTATATCCTATGGATCAATCCCCCTAATCTCAAATTTATGCCCTCGTCATCTCTTCTCTCTTTACCCTGAGCTCAGTTTTTCAATGCTTGAGGGGAGGGACTGGATCCATGGGCCAGATCCAGGAACTGGAAAGGGGGCAAATAAAAACCAGCCGTGGTTGGATTTGGCTAGTGAGCCAAAGGATTTCCATCCTTGCTCTAGGTTTGGTTATTTATTACTACAGCTACTAATTGTTAATATAGTGCCAGCAATATATCTGGCACTGAACAATTATTAATTAGAGACAGGTCCTTAGTCCTAGAGGTTCACACTCCAAGAGAGACAAAGGAGGGGAGACAAAGGAGAAGGGAATATAGGGAGAGACAGGGATAAATGTATAAAGCTGAGAAGTCACAGGTACACATGTTTAGCTTAGGCCACTTTCAGACCTCCCTCTTGGGAGACTTGGGCGTGGGTGAGGGTGGCAGCAGAGGAGGATGGAAATGTTACAAGAACAAGTGCAGAGAGATAAGGCGATACATCTGTCACCCGACCGGACAAGCACCAACCGTGGGAACAAACATTCCCGTGACTCCCTCTGGCTGGGCATGGGGGGGGGGGAGGGCAGGGAGCCATGTCACCGCACTTCTGGTGTCACCCCGCCTCCCACCATAAGAGGCAGCCATGACTGTGTGCCATAGCAACCCCTCCCCATGCCAGGAGGAGACGGGGCCAGGAACAGACGTTGCCACCGAGTTGCACCTGCTTTGGTCCAACTGGGGGGGCTGCTGGGCCCAGACTGTGGGCCCGCTTTGATCCGGGCCCACAGTCTGGATTCAGCCACCACCCCGGGTGGGGTGTGTTCTGGGGCCACATGTGGCATGACGCTGGCCCAGTCAGGCCAAAGCCGTCCTAACTGGGCCAGCATCATGTCTGTTTACACCCATAGGGGGTGGGGGCAAGGCCATGAAGAGCCTTGGAGGTAAAAACCAAGATTTTGTGTTGTACGTGAAGGGGGAGAGGGAACCATGTATTGGGCTATAGATACGTTCAGACAACATTTCAGTGGAAGCCTTCTACGTTCCATTCTGTTCTCTCTCCTGTTCAATGTCTACATGCAGCCGTTGGGTGAGATCATGAGAGGGTTTGGGGTTGGGTGTCATCGGTACGCTGATGACACCCAACTCTACCTCTCATTTTCATCTGACCCAAGCCCTGCAGTCTCGGTGTTTACCCGGTGTCTGGCTGGGGGGGGGGGGAATTGGATGAGGGCGAGCCATCTGAAGCTGAATCCTGACAAGATGGAGGTGATGTTGGTGGGAAGGGGTGGAGGTTCCCATCATTGATGGGGTGCGTCCCTCAGGATCAGAGTCTGAGTGTACTCTTCAATACACTGATCTGCCTGGTTGCTCAGGTGGCAGCTGTGGCGAGGAGTGCGCTTCGTAAATTACATCTGGCGACTTTGGCCTTATAACCGCCCCGAGCTGTTTTCAGGAAGGGCGGGGTATAAATTTAGAAAATAAATAAATAAATAACTCAGACTCTGATCTTGCCAGCAGCGTCCATGCATTCATCTCCTCAAGATTGGACTACTGCAATGTGATTGGTGATGATCCAGTCTCTGGATCATCACCAAGTGTAGCCCCACCAAGTGTCGTGGGGCTACACTTGGTGATGATCCAGAGACTGCAGCTGGTGGAGAATGCAGCGACCCGTCTTTTTACGGGGACGGCTCGTCATGAGCACACACCGCCGGTGCTCCATTCTCCGCACTGGCTGCCTATAGTCTTCCAGACCCGATTCAAGGTGTTGGTACTTACCTTTAAAGCCCTATACGGCCTGGGCCCCACCTATCTGCGAGACCACCTCATACCTGGGTCCTGGATTGGCCCGTGCAGTCGACCGGTGGGGCCTTCTTGGAGGTCCCCTGGGTGTCCCGAGTGATGACCTTTGAGAGGACGTTCTCGGTGGCCGCCCTCCCGGCAGAGGTTTGCCTGGCTCCGGATCTCCCCTCCTTCCACAGATATCGTAAGACCTGGCTGTTTTGCCAAGCGTTCAGTGAGGGGAACGGGTAATTGGGGGGGAATTATTTCAGGACCTCTTGGTTTGTATTAAGTTTTATTTTTATTGGTATTTTTATTATTGTATTTCATGGTTTTATTGTGTGTTTTTATAAATGTTATTGTTAGCCGTTCCGAGCTTCCTTTGGGAAGGAGGGGGCGCGATATAAACTTTGAAAATAAATAAATAAAATACAATAAATAAATAAATAAAATAAAGCCACGGGGGTTGCAAGTGGAGACACAAGAAAGTAAGAAACCAAGCAGTTAACCTAGTGATAAATGTTGTCTGAAAAAGTGTTTTTCCACCAAGACCGTTCTGGGCCCACTTTGATTTTTCCCCTCTTCCTGCAGCTATTTTATCCTGAACATGCAAACAAGTCCATGCTTTTACATAAGCTTAAGTGATTTACCTAGTGGGGGGGGGGGGTTGTGATAAACTTTGCCAACCAATAGGGCTAAGAGAAACGCTGCAGAGGGATTTAGACTATTGGCTGCTGATGGAGATTAGCAGACAGAAAGGAAGAAGTCACGTCCCTGGTACTAAATAGTGTTTTAATTCTATCTTTCAACACAGTGAGAAGAAACTTGCAGAACTACAGGGAAGAAATGTGAAGAGAGCTAAACAATCAGGGAAGAGGCTAATGGAGACAGAATAGGGATGAAGACAAATGGCATTTTCACACAAGACACTCTCCACCCACTACCCATGTTACAGGGCACCCATAGGGCAACACTGCAGCCCTGCAACATGTATAGTGGATGGGTAGTGAGCGTCTTGTGTGAAAATGCCCAGAGTCATTCAGATGAGTATCTTTTATTGGACCATCTTCTACTGGAGAGAGTGGCCCAAGCTTTTGGCCACACACATTCCTTCCGCAAGCACTTTTTACCCACCCATACCTACCTAAATACCGACATGGGTGAGCTGTATGGTCTTGGATGGGGAGGCTGGGCGTTCCCTTGGGAGAGATGGGTGGAAACGTTGGGTGAGAGGTTTTAATATATGAGTCGTATTTTCATTTTGGTGGGGAACGAGATAGGGAGGAAGGCGTTGGGACAGCCATGGCCCCTTGGTGAGGGGAGCAGGGTATGGGCTGTGGGAAGAGATTATGTGTAGGAAGGGGGAAGGTTCTAAATTGTAACTGCTTTTACATTAAAATGTGTGTTTGGGGAATTTGTTGGGGGGGGGGCGTCAATTGGACGAGAACTGGAGTGGTTGGGGGCTTTCTCCATGTAAGGGACGAGGGTACGGGAGTGGGTGGGATCGGATTGTGTGTGGATACTTAAATCAAGTTTATTAAACAGCGGTTTAGCCACTGGCCATTAATGCTGTAAAAAATACATCTAACAAATAAAAATCTCTATATAAAATCCACGACATCAACAACAAAGAGATGAAATAGAAAACAATTGGCAGCACACAGTCTTAGTATTTCTACTATCACTCTACTAGGAAGGGAAATGGCTTATAAGACAGCGAGTGACTGAAATGGGCGATGTGAAATTAAATGTATTGCCATGGGTGAGTGGCTGGAGAGTTAAAAACGCAAGGGGTCGTTCAGTTTTAAACCAATCCACTACACCAGAAGTGAAAGTAAATTCCATACATATGGATAGTTTGGGCCTCTTCTTTTATATATATATATATATTGCATTTTTTTGTAAAGTACAACTTTCACATCTCTTACATCGTTATATCCATCACCTAGTGCCACTCTTTTTCTGTCACATCCTCTGGTGGCTGATGACCATTACTCTAGTGTGGAATTTCCCTTATCCCATCCCCTTTGTGGAGTCCCCAACTTTCCACATATTTTTAAACCCCCCCCAAAACCCCCCCAACAGGCTGAGTTAATATATTGCTTTCAGGCAGGTTGAGCTATCACTAGTGTCCATCTTTATATATTGTGTTAGTACTGTCCAACATGTAGACCATCTGTCATAGAATTTCGTTAGGTCGTCTTCTAAGCTTGCTATGATACGTTCCATTGAAATTACATACCATAGTCTGTTGAGCCATGCTTTTCTGTTGAGTCCTTTAGCGTGTTTCCATGTTTTAGCCACAGTATGTATCGCTGCAAGGAACATATTCTGGCAGATTCGTTGTTGCGTTGTGTTCAGGGTCTTTGCAGGATATATCCCTAGTAACGCAATCTCCAGCCGGAACGGAAGGTTCTTTCCCAACTGTCCCTCCACTGTTTCCCATATTTGCCCCCAAAATTTAGCCACTTTCGGGCAACTCCACCAGCAATATGTGCCCTTACCCCTGCACCCCCTCCAGCATTCTGGCGGATACGTTCCTCTACCTTTATTTATCCTGTCTGGGGTAATATACCATCTTTGCATTCATTTGATAGTTTGGGCCTCTTATGATGTACTGAGGGTGACATCAAAAGTCAAATTTATTAATAATAATAATAATAATAATAATAATGAATGAATGAATGAATAAATAAATGCCTTCGGTACTTAAAGTTAGGCGTAGTTAAAGTACTTAAAGTTAGAACTCATGGGTCAGAGTAGAGCTGAAACTGGTAGCTGGTTTCCTAACCACAGGTAATACCTGAATTTTCGAGTACTGCATCAAGGGGTGTTAACAGATTCCACTCAGACTTCTGTCCCACCCTATGGGAGGGCGGGGGGGCTTCCTCCAGCCAGGGTAAGCTCCGACAGTGGGAACAAACATTCCCACGGCCTCCCCTGGCTGGGGAGGTGGGGGCAGGGAGCAACGAGTGGCAAAACCCCCACACTGCCACCATTGCCCTGCCCCGCCCCCCCATCACATTTATTAACACTCAGGTACTCGACGGGCTACTGAATTACCAATTGGTTACCAGAGTACCCAAAGAATTGGTCATTTCAGGTACCAATTTTTTTTTATCACCAGTCGGTATATCAGAACGGGAAACCGAAATATTGGTACAGAAAACAAAGCTGTACCAGAAGTCAAAAAATCGGGTCTGGAAGTTGTCATTCTGTGACTAGAAGTCAACTTTCCAGGACAGAAAACCATGAAAATTGTGTCAGAAGTCAAGAAATCTGTACTGGAAGATGGAAAACTGGTATCGAAAGTCAACATTCCAGGACATCGGTTACCCGAATTAGGTCACAATCGGGTACCCATTGTTGTTGGGTCAACCTGGGTAGCAGAAACTCAATGGGGAGACCTGTTTTTCCGGGTACCCGTTTCAGCTCTAGGTCAGGGCCAGGAATTGGAAAAGCCGCGTCATGCGGCTTTTTCAATTCCTGGCCCTAACCTAGAACTGGCGTCAAACAAAAGTCAGCTGCTGGCTCGATTTGGGTTTCCCACCCTGGTTCTGTTCCTAAGCCTGTGACATGAATTCATGGTCAACACCATCCTTCTATCCTCACGCGCCTATTTAGTTCTTCCCTATTAGTAAATATTAAATCCAGGGCAGCTTCTCTTCGGAATGGGTTTCCTGCTTTTTGGATGGTGAGATTGTTCCTGGTGTATCTGGGGAACTTGTTTAACGATTCACATATATCTGTAATTTTTCACTTAACAGATGTCTGCCTAGTTTAAATCCCTCACGAGTCCAGTATCCTGTGGCTCTGAACTCATTAATACTTAGGATGTTTTTCATTATTGTTCTGCTCTCGTCCTGATGATCTGATACCTGCTGCAATTTCCCTTTTCCTTCTCATTCCTTGTACCTTTAATCTTTTTCAGTTCCCTTTTTAGTTATTGGATCATATTTCACTGGTTTTGTAAGGTTTTGTAATGTATCTGCTTTCAAAATTAGATGACAGACAGACAGATGGACAGACAGGCAGAGACACGTCTTCCCGTTTCCATCTCATCAAGATCAGACAGACGATCACGATATAAGAGCTAAGCCATCCAATACGAGTTGTGACTTCAAGGTCAAAACCTTCATTATTTAATATCAATTCCCAGGTCATCTTGTTTACCTTCCTCATAGTCAATGCAGCAAGTAGGTCTAATTATTTCCACTCTGCACACTGAATAATTGTCACTCATGGGCTTGTTTATCTGCAATATTCTCAATGATTTGTTTATCACTTTGCTGTTTAAGAACTTCCTTCCAGTGTCCTAATGATACAGTGCACTCTGACACTTTGCATGTGAAAATGTTTGCAAGAGCAGTTTTGCCGCCAGCCCATCAGCAGGCATATACAAAGTAAGTTCACAGACTTCAACAGAGTTGTGTTGATTTATGAAAAAAAATAATTAAAAATCTGTCACCATGAGGTTAAGTGACTTGCCAAAGGGTAAATATTGAATAAGTGGCAGAGCCAAAATGAGAACCTAGGAAGCCTGTGCACCAGGGACTTAGTCTAACCACTAAGCCAATAGTTCTCAAATGATATTTTTGCTGTGGCTGCATCATAATCCACATCACAATTCACAGTGGGCGCAGTTGAAATATCATAGTGGTTACTCAAAATGGAGCTTGAAAACAAAATAATAAATCTCTCCAATCATAAATCTTTCCAGGGTAAAGAAGAACAGTTACTGTTACTAATATACCACAAAACTGACACATGATATGACCGTCTACTTATCCCATGCTGTTTTTGCAGTAAAATAGTTGCAATAAGGCAGAAAGACACCCCCACGCACCCCCAACCCCCCAAAGTCATGGCTTTTGCACATGAATCCTCTCATGGACACACTTGAGACTCACCTCACTGGACAGCACAGCCGATCATCAATATGCAGCAAAAGAAACTTTGCAGATCTCCCCTGTGCTGACCCCTACTTTCAGGTCTGGCTTGGCACCCTGACGCTAAAGCCGTTTTTTGAATTAACAAGGCAAGGCAAAATAGAAATTGCTCACCGTTTTGCTTCTGTTTTTCCATTTGCATGGTACTGTCCTTCTCGGCCATTTCTGCAAATTCCTGCGCTCGGAAGGAGCCCAGCACTGTGCTGGCTAACGAAGAGCTTCCTTGAGCCGTCCTGGCTGCCTCTATTTAACCCTTGTTAATGTTTCACTTTACTGTAACCAACCCAGCCATCACCCATAAAAAGCTGACTGACTATTTTTGAAAAAATAAATCAAATAAAATACAAATGTCTTGATCGTCAAGAAAAGCTGGGGTTATTTATGCTCCGCTTTTGCGAACAGGAATGCCCTGCGTGGATAGACCGCATCTGTGCATCAATGTGGCCTCGTGCTAATTCGTCGTAAAGCCGGAGTTGCTGCTGCGCCTTTCAGCATCAACGCTCTCCAGGAGACACAGATTGCTACCGCTGTGCGGATACTGAAATAGTATTCTTTTTTGGTTGCTGTTGGCCAGAAAGAGTCACTGCAATCACAAATAATTAGAGCCAAATCATCAGTGAGACATAAATCACTGTAGCCCCCACGTTAGATGGAGCTACATCGTCTTATGCCAGTGGAGGATCCAGTCCTAAATGGACGCATGTGACAGTTGTTGACTCTGCCTTCTTCAAAGCGTAACGGACCGGCTTTCGTTCTAAGTTCTTCTTGTTTTCCTGCACACCCTAAACCTTGTCAAATCAATGCCCCGCTCACCACGTGCACAGAGCCTTTTCGTTCCTAGACAACCACCTACTGTCTAGCTAACGATAGGCCCAATGTGGGAAAACATCCCTTCCTTTGCCAGCGTTTGCTGGTTTTTCATTAAACAGGCAATTCCTATTTGTGACAAGCAACCTGAGAATGTGGGGGGAGACACCACCACCTGGGAGAGAGAGTGGTTGCCATATTAATCCTAGGATTCTAGAATTGTGGGTAGGGCCCCGTGCTCACTTGCATTGTCTCCATTGGCAGAGAACACGGGTCTCTGATTGACATCAAGACTCCCGGCTAGTCCGGCCCTTTGCTCCAAGACAGGATCGCCTCTTCCCTAGAGCATCGGAAACAGATGCTTGACCAGCTGGGTTTTGAAAACATCCAAGGAAGGAGATCACATGACCTCCCTGGGCAGCCTATTTCATTGCCCAAACTCTTGCAGTGCCAACAGTTTTTTTACGGCTTACTTGATTGGTCACTAATGTAAGACCACATGCTCACCAGACATTCTGCGTTTGTTTTGGCTCCAGGAAAGAAGGACCCTTCGACCCCAAATCGGGGGTGGGGGGAGATTGCTGCGCCCCTCCCTTGTTCCTCCCTGAGCGGGAGATGAGCGCGGAGAAGATCGGGGCAGAGAAAACCCCGTGGATTCGACTCGGGCATCGTGATTGGTGGCCCGGGTGTCAGGTGGCCATGAAAGGGCCGCCTGATTGGTCGGTGCGGGGGCAGCCCCCCCTGCTAGAGGGTGAGGGCAAGGAGCTAACTGCCGTCCGCACGAGGTGTCCACCATTCTGCCCTAACTGAGGGAGAAAGCAGCACCCACCTACCCATCCCTCTAATACTGCGGGTATAACCGGTTGCCACAAGGAGGCCAAGAAGGAATTTTTTGAGGATACCTCAGAATTATGGGGTCCCCTTTTGTTTTGCCTTCTTTGCAGTGTTGGAATAAATATAATTAAATAATACTATTGATTGATCTGATTTGTAAAAAAACATTGGAATTGGCAAACGAATTTAAAATAGTTTAATGAAGAATTTCATTTAATTGGGAAGAATTATAAGATTCAATCTGGAACTTGGCAATTAGTGATGTATTTGAATTGTTTACTTTATGTCGCACTCTTGCAGGGGGTCCAGTATGGTTAATAGGGGTTATTGGTTAGGTAGATCTAGAATAAATGAAAGAGTCATCTCCATAAGAGATGGGGGAGTGAGACTTGCTGATAAGCAGGGCATGGCTACAGCATGATCATTCCCCTGGGAGGACTGTCAGGAAGGGGTAAGGGCAAGCATGGCCCTCAGTCTTAATGACATCACCCTCCTTACTCAGACCTGAATGGGCAGGTTTTCCCCTTCGGACTTGACCAGGGAGCTGTTCGAAGGGGATGTTCTTACCAGGTTGAATTTGGTGCTGGCATTGGAGGGCATATCCAGGCCAGACACCTGTCTTTAATAATGTTGAAGTTTTAGGTACAAAATACTGGACCCATGATTGCTTAGGAGCAATTCCACCAACTTCTTTGATTTATTGAATAAAGAGTGCGGCCCTTTAAAATCCATATCAAGTCTCCGTGTCTCATTTTCCCAGGAGGGTGGGGGTGCGTCGGCAATTGGGAAGCCAAAACATTTCCGGGGTTCGTCTGGTGTGAATGCCCCACACGCGCAGCTTGGCCAGTGATCATCCAGGAGATTGAAGAGTAAGGGGAATCTAGTCTGCAATCTCCCGGATGATTGCCAGCAAAGCTGCACAGAGGGGGGCGTTTGCACCCAACAAACCCCACACAGGTTTTGGCTTCCAGATTCTTTGCCAGAGGCAAAATAAGTGTGGACTGTCGGGTGTGAATAAGATCAACACAGAGTCATCCAAAACACCCATAAGCAACGTCTTACAGCTCCCAGCCAAGTTATTGCTGTCTTGTATTTTCTTAGTTCATAGCTCTGACTTGTTACATCCCCAGAAAAAGGCCCCAAAAACCTGCATACTCTCACCAGCAGAAGTTGGCCCAATAAAAGAGATAACCTGAACTACTTCGTCTCCATCCACGACTTGGGGCTGATTCACACAACACCCTCCCCCCTTGCAAACTCATCTCTTGTTCCTTAATCTGCGTTTACCCTGTTCTGTTGCAATGGCAGTCACACAGCTGTGGATTTCCCTGCATTTCAGTACTCCACTTGTTTCATTAGGTAGCAGAGAACAAAGGATCGTCAAGGAACGCAGAGAGTGGTTAGGCGTTCACACAACACTCAAGTTCAAGTTCAAATTTATTATTAAGCAGTCAGCTTTTGCCATAGCCATCATGAAATTTTGTACATAATTCTATAAACAAAAATAAAACATATATACAACATACAACAATTCATGCTGTCCCTGGTCAGCATGCGCAACACGCAGCATGTGGGTTTGTCCCACGACCCACTCTACAAGAGTGTTGTATGAATGGACCCTCGCCACATTTGTGGCCACGTCAGTTGTGCCGGTGGGGCCTTCCCCAGGCTCCTTGTGCAGGTTGCACTCACCTGCCGGATGGTGTGTACCTCCAGACACCGCCCCTCCCCTGGGTACACCTGCACTCCCGTCCTGCGGACTCGTGCCCCGAGCCCGCATGCGCCCATCAATACGGTTCGCAGCTGGTTGCCTGTGGTCATCACCTGCCTGCTATCAGTCCAGCTGTGCTGGACACTCTGTGCACTCGGTTCCTGCAGCTGTGCTGGATCCGCTCCCCACGCATCACTTGCTAGGTGGGCCTTGTTGCGGCCTGCGGCCTTATCGCGTGTCCTTGGAGCTCCCCTGCTTCCCTCCCCAGCCCACATGGCATCGTGGGGCCCCTCTTTCCTTGCTGCTCAGACCCTCTACCAACTGGACCGTGGCCGGCGCCCTGGATCACCTGGTGTGCCCCCATAGCTGGACCTTCCTGGAGGCCATGACCCTATGTGACCTGTGGCATTCCCCAGCTGTGCAACTGCTCTTGTGCTGCCCGGATACCCTCTCTGGTGCCTATGCGAGTCTGAGCTCCAAGCTTTGCTACTTCGGCTATGAGGCCAGCACTCGCAATTGCTGGCTCCATGCGGAGGTGCTTGGCCTCCATCCCTTTTCTGATGGGCGCATTCCAGAGATGAGGTGCTCACATGTGGCGTGGTCTGCAGCGGAAACTGTTTCTGCCCTCTCGGTGTGTAGCCTGGCTGGGTTCATGACCTGTCTGGAGGAGGGGGGCCCTGCCCCGGCCGTTTCCTTCTTCTGGTGCATCTACGGGGCTCGTGGCTACCAGCGGTCATGTGGGGCAATGTATTGCCACCTGTTGGAGCTTGAGCCCCTGCCATGGCCCCCTGCTGCTCACTATACCTTGACAGGGCCCACCGGACCAGAGTTGGCGGCGCTGGCTGCTGTGTGCTCCCCTGCTGATGTTCAGGTGGGGCTCGCTGTGCTGACCATTTGAGGCCTACTACCTCGTTACCCACCACATGGCGGACCTGGGCTACCACCGGGGCATGCTTCAGTGGCCCCACTACGTGCATCTGGTGGTCCCAGCCCCCATCGTGACCCCCTGCAGCTGGCTGTGAGGCCCCGTCTCTTCAGTGTCATGGATGACAGCCCCACCGTGTGCTCCCAGCACCTCCCTGCCGGCTCGGGGCAGTGGCCGCTTGCTCCATGCTGTTCTGGCCTCGCAGATGTTCTGCCTGGTTCGCTTGCCTCTGTTCCGCTCACCTGTGTCGCTGTGCCCCCTCCATGGGCACCCCCTGTCCTTCTTTGCCTGTGGTGTTCCTCGCCGTGCCCGGCCCCCTCTTTGGCTGGTTCCTGCTGTCTGACACCGTTACTGGCTCTCCCCGTAGTGTATTCCTCCCTTGCCCGGCTGCCCGCTCACCTGTCTCTGTGCCCTGCCCCCCCGCTCCTGGGTGCCTACGTGATTGTGCGGGACTTCTTGGCCCGCTGGTCAGTGGAGCTTGGGATGGCAGGAAGGCCAAGCCCCAGGAGAGTCGTGGTGTCCTCAAGCGATGACAGCCGAGGATGCTGGGAGCGTATGCAGACGAGCTGCAACCTCACCAGTTCTTGGACCAATGAACGATGGAGCTTGGGGTGGCAGGAAGGCCAAGCCCCAGGAGAGTCGTGGTGTCCTCAAGCGATGACAGCCGAGGATGCTGGGAGCGTATGCAGACGAGCTGCAACCTCACCAGTTCTTGGACCAATGAACGATGGAGCTTGGGGTGGCAGGAAGGCCAAGCCCCAGGAGAGTCGTGGTGTCCTCAAGCGATGACAGCCGAGGATGCTGGGAGCGTATGCAGAAGAGCTGCAACCTCACCAGTTCTTGGCCAGCTGGTCGGTGGAGCTTGGGGTGGCAGGAAGGCCAAGCCCCAGGACTTGGGGTGTCTGTGTTGCTGTTGGGTGGCCCATGCTCCCTGTGATGTCAGTGGGGTTCTGGGTGCCTTTCCCCATGTCCTGGACTGTTCCCAGCCTGGTCCCCTCCCCTTCCTTGGCCCGGGGCTTCCCCCACACCCCCGTGTCCGTGGTGCTGTGTGTGTTGACCTTCCCGGTGTGCTCCCCCCTTCCTTCCTTTCCCGTTCAGGTGTGTTTGCGCCCGTGTGTGTGTGTGTGTGCTTTGTGTTCTGCAGTGTCCTTGGCTTCCCTGTACCTGTTTTGTGTGCCATCTCAGCCGTTCCTCTCCCTCCTCCCCCTCCCTTCCCGTTTCCCTTGTGTGGGCATTGCCTTTTGGTGCTTTTGGCTTCCTGTGCCCTCAGACGGCCATGTCTGCCTCCTGCCCCGGTGTCTTCTGGGTGTTCTGACTGCGGTCTGGAATCGACATACCATCTGTTGTGCTGCAACGGGCCATGGTCCGTCCGTCCATTTCCTTGCCATGGTCCCGCTCCTGTCACGTCTGTTTGGGGCTTTCCTCAGCCACGGGAGAGGGTTAGCTGGCTTGCCATGGTTGGGAATCAGCTGTGGTAACCCAGGGGCATGTAACATCTGAAATTACCCTCTGAAACCAGACATTCACACACACACACCCCAGGGGCACCCTCTTATTTTTTTAAAAGGCATGGCATTGGTAACTTGAATAGACCAAGCAAGGAGAAGTGGAGCCAGCAGAGAGATCCCTCTGGTCTGGGCTCATGGTGCCAATCAAACAGCAGGCAGAAAAACAGTAGAAGAACTTACAGTTACACTTTATAGTTAGGCTCTGCTGTGCCATGCTACAGCCTAGACAACACACACAACCCTGCAAAACAATGTGCAACTGCATGGAAAAATAAATCCCAACTAAAGCCAGTCAGCCCAGCAGAGAAAATTAAGAAACCAGACATTCAATCACGCCCCCACCCCACCCTCACCCTCAGGGAAACCCTCTTATTTTTTTAAAAAAGGCATAGCATTGGTACTATTGTGGCACTGGTAACTTTAACAGACCTGGCAAGAGGAAGTGGAGCCAGGCAGAGAGATCCCTCCGGCCTCATGGTGTCAAGCAACTGGCAAAACAATCGAAGTTACACTTTACAATTAGGCTCCGCTGTGCTATGTGGCAGCCACAGTCTTGGTAAAAAATAAAGAAGACAACACACACAACGCTGAAAAACAGTGTGCATCTGTGTGGAGAAATAAATCCCACCAAAAGCCAGCCAGCCCAGAAGACAAAATTATAACACCCACAAAAAAGAAACCAGACATTCACATACACACACCCCAGGGGCACCCTCTTGGCATGGCATTGGTACTGTGGCACTGGTAACTTGAACAGACCAGACAAAGGGAAGTGGAGCCAGGCAGAGAGATCCCTCTGGCCTCATCGTGCCAAGTGCCAAACAAGCAGCAGGCAGTAGCAATGTGGCACCCAATTATATATATATTTTTTAAAGTATGATAAAGGTAAATGTAACCCCCACCCCCCAGCATTGGCACTATCCAAACCATACCATACCATACCATACCATACCATACCATACCATACCATGCCTTGCCAGGCCAGGGCCAGGCCACCCTCCCACCAGCCAATTACGTATAGGTCCAGCACTGTAGCACACAGTCAAATCCACCAAAGAAAATGGGAAATGCCTGCAGGCACTTTTTTTTACCCCTGCCGGCCAATCAAAACTTGCCATCTGGCTTACCATCACTCAGCTGTTTCCTCCCATACCCTCTTCCTACCAAAAACGGCACTAAGTTCAATCTCCAGAAGAATCTCAACTGTCCAGCCACACACGCAGTGGCTTTCAAAGGTTTTCAAAGTTTTCTGAGGAACAACCTTAGTCCTTTGAACTTTGGACTTCGGACTTTCGGAACCGAGTACCGAAATCTTCGGTGAATTCCAAAGGTTTCCAAAGACCAATTTTCAGCTCCAGAAATGACATTGGGGACTGAAGCGTGCTCTGGGTTAATGAAAGCAATTAACCAAACCCTACAACTAACTAAATCCAACACATTTTGGACAGCAAATGAGTTTCCCAGCATGCCATTGCATCCATTTTGAACATTTCATCTCTTAAAGCCACAAAATACCACACAGGCCAATCAGCAAGGGTGGGGCTCTTTCCTTCCCCAGGGGATGGGCTTGTGGGCTGCGCCTCTTTAGCAGTTTGTGGCACAGGGTCCCATGATTCTGGAATATATCCCAGCCACTCCCAGCATCCCATATTGGGTGGTTCATTGTTCTAAAAAATGTCCCTTATTTTAAGGGTACGTCCCCTAATTCAGAGCCCTAGAGCCCCATAGAACGTACTGGATAGCCTTTATTTCCACAACAGATGTCCCTAGTTCTGAACACCACAGCCCCATGGATCATAGTGTCTCTTACTCTCTTCCCTTATTTCAGACTCCATAATGTCCCTTATTTTTGAAGTGCTGATCTGGCCACTCTAACCCCCGCTCTTTGGAGACATGCAACCCACATGTCCTCGGTACAAAGGGACACATCAACCTGCGTGCAATCAATTATTTTATTGCTAACAAAACAACCTCCACCTCCCAAGATATTTGATGTTCTGCACAAACAGTTTAAAATCTCATCCCAGTAGAGAAGGGATGGTCTTATCTCAGAGTCCCCGCAGGACGCTCCTTATTTTACTGCTAACCGATTTTAGCTGTTATCAGACCCTTGGATTTTTATTGGGGCAATCTGCAAGGGCACTGCAAGATGCCCAATCCCAAAACGATAAGACAGCTGAAGATTTGATTCACTGCCACGTGGCCAGTGTTGGTCAAGTCCACCCTGCCCACCATGCTCTTTCCCAGTCTACGGTGATGACTATCTTCATCATTCTGGGAGAATTGCCAAGTCTTCATGGATTCCCCGACTTCCTGGTCTGAATCCATTTACCGTGCACAATAAAGTTGAATAATCAAGAACGAGCAGTTTGGGGAAGAGAATTGTACTCAGGAACAGAAACAGCCAAGAGATGTTCTCAAGCCTATGGGGTGACTTCTTAGAGATTAGAATAGAATTCTTGTGATTGAATCTCACCCTTGTTTTCCCACACCACACAGTTCCCCTTTTATCTCTTCCTCTATTGCCTTTTTCTCGTGTCTCTTTTCCATGGGGCTGCTTTTTTCTTTCAGGTTTATTGCTGATGCATCATCCAAAGGCATTTCTAGTTGTTGTTTTTTATGACGATAAGACATTAAATATTAGCTAACTTATTCTAAAATTTCATCTTCTATTTTTGAAGCGGCTGTAGGCAATTGATTTTTGTCTACTTTTGGTATAGTTCAAAACTCAAAAGTTAATCTAAAAAATTTAGACTGACATATTTGCCAAACTGCGCTGCAATGCCCTTGTGTGTTAGAATCCTAGGCCCTTTTCAAACGGGCTGCGGTGGGAGGGTGGGGGTGGCAGTGCACCGGCAGCGGGTGGAGGTGGGTGTATGGCCGTTCCCATGGGCACACACCCATTTCCACCCATCTCCACGCACGGAGCAACTGGCATTGGCACCGGTTGCTCTGTGATGGGTGGAGATGGGTGTGTGCCCATGGGAACGGCCGCACACCGGCGGCGTTCCCACGAGCACACCGCCGCCAGCGACCTGCAGCGTTCCTATGGACACCCCACCGGTGGGCGAGTGGGGGGGGCACCCGTTTGAAAAGGGCCATCGAGTTGGAAAGACCTCGGACGGTCATCGAGCCCAGCCGCCATTTTGGTACAGGATCTGCTGTACTACGGTCATCCCTGAGAGATACATGCCTCTTATTCTGCCCTCCACAGCAAAAGAGAACAATTGTTCTCCATCTTCGGGCAGCCTTGCAAATACTTCTAGGCTACTGTCCCCACCGCCCCAGTGTTCTGTTCTCCAAACAAAACATTCCCAGATCCTTCAGTTTCTCATAGGATTTGTGTTCCAAACCCTTGGCTGCTCTCCTCTGCAGCCTCTCCAACTTCTCTATGTCCTTCTTATATTGGGTTGCCCCAAGCGGGGGCCTCCCCAGAGCTGAGCGGAGTGGCCCTGCATGCAACGTGTTTCTGTTGAAGCCACCTAAAATGGAAAGCTCCAGGATGTTTAAGTCATCCAGGACTCCCTGGGTTGGGATTTTCTCTGCAGGTAAATGATGGAGTGCTCCCACCTTCTGCGGGCTGGAGGGCAGGGGCTTAGCAATAAGATGTGCAGCAGGGCCCATGAGCCTGGGGGTCCCCACAACATGCAGAATGTGTATGCGCCACACTGGAGCACAGTGCCCCGGCAGGGGGCAATTCCATCGTCTGCACCAGGGTCCCTTCTCAGTTAGCTACTGTCAGGCTCCGGGGGCGGAGCCAGGGAAAGGGGAGGGGGAGTGGGTAGACAGGAGGGGGGAACGGGGTGTAGGGAATCTGGGATGTCCCTTAGTACACACGGGGAAACCTCTCAGCCGCTCTCCGATACTAAGGAGATAGGGTGTCCAGCATGGATCCCAGCACTGCTGGTCTAAGAACGCCTACGGCTCATCATTGAGGTCAAGGGACAGGGAATCCAGAAGTGAGGGATCAAGGAACTAGAGGCAGGGTTGCGAGGGATCAGGGGTAAGGAACACTGAACCAGGGGAAAGGGAA
>QEPC01004922.1:8940546-8954760 GCA_003113815.1 Sphenodon punctatus
GACTACACAGAAACTAGGAAGGAACAGGGAGACAGATACAGCAAACAATAGGGATTACTTACAGTAGGACACTGAGGGAACAACAGGGAGACAGACTGACTAACCTGAAGACAAGGCAGGGTGTGAGGGGGAAACTGTACACAAAACTCACCACCACCAAACACTACTCCCAACAAAGACAAAGGGCAATAAGGTGCATCTAGAGACAGAACAAGGTGAGTGGGCCAAGCACAAGTCTAAGGGGAAGTGACTCAAGCTCCACACCTGCCACCACCCTCAGCAGTCCTAAATACTCCACACAGCCAATCAGACCATGGCAGGTGTGGCCACGCCCACCACCAGGTGTACACGGTGAGCAAGGCAAGAGAGAGAGAGGAAGGATGCCACAAACAGGGAGAACCACCCCCTGCAGCATTGCAAATAGTGCAGGCTGCAGAGAGCACCTCCCCGAAGCCTCAAGGCCAGGGGTTCAAGGCCTGGCTGTGACAGCTACAACCCTGGGGGGGGATGGGTAGGCTGGGGTCTTGGGTGGGGGGGCCAAGCAGGCTAAGTAGACTGTGGCTCTTTCCACACAGGCCGCGGTGGGGGTGCGCTGGTGGAGGTGGGGGGGTGGCCATTCCCTCAGGCGCACCCCCACCTCCACCCATTTCCAGGCATGGAATATCCGGCACTGGCGCCTGTTGCTCCGTGCACGGGGGATGGGTGGTGCGCAGAAGCGTGCACGCACCCCCACCCGCCAACTGCAGTGTTCCCACAGGCGCTCACCCATCCCCCTCCCACACCCACCGCGGCATTCGCCCAGGCGACCTACCCGCACATGTGTGTGAGGGGGGGGTGCCCGTGTGAAAAGGGCCTGTGTAGAGAAGATGGCTTGGGGGTGAGGTGCAAGGATAAGGGCGGCACAAGGATTTTTGCCACCCTAGGCAGCCCTGGCTCTCCCTGCCTTTCCCGCCCCCAATCCTCCAGCCATGGAGCTCACCTGTGTTGGGGGCAGGCTTACCAGCGGCAGGGACAGCTGCCGTTTTTGCCACTCGCTTCAACTTGCCACTCTAGGCAACCATCTGTGTTGCCTCTATGCTAGTGCCAGCCCTGGGCGGAGAAAGTTGTTCAGTCATTGGGTGTTGTGGCTACCCACACACCCCCGGAGCTGTTCTGGAGGTGCGCCCCCACATCCACCTGTTCCCAACCCCATAGAGTTGTGGGCAGCAGCCTAGAGCTTCCGGCAATCTGTCTGCAACTCTATGGTGTGAGGGTCAGGATCAGATGGACCCAGCAGGTTCCCTGACCCAGAGTCCACCCATACGGCACCCCCCACACACACCACAGAGTTGTGGGCTAGAGCGTCCACAATGCTATGTTGCTGCACAGGGCAACGACCAGCGTGGATGAGTGCATTAGATGGGCAGCTGCTCTGCTTTGGGCCGGTGCCCTGGGTTTGGCTGGCCTGTTCTGCCAGCGGCGCTCTGGGATGTTCAAGGGCACCACCAGTCGAACTGCCCCCTGCTCCAGTTCCTGCTCCAATTCAACATCTGCGGGGGCATCTTTAGACAGACGGGCCACCCAGGCGTGAAGCAGGCTGGCACAGCCAGTAATGGGGACGCCCATCTGTCTGAAAACACCCAGTATTTGTGCACTTTTACATGGATCGCACCCACGCCTCTGCTCCGCCTCACACCCGGGCGGGCTGTCCTTATAAAGACGGCCAACCAGATGTGCAGACATAGCAGGCATCACCTGGGGCACCATCTGGAGACAGTGCAGCAATCCAACTACTCGTCAGATGACCACGGCAGGTCCGCTCCCGTCAATAGAGCTGCAGGCGGCAAACTAGGACAGTTGCCAATCCGCCCACAGCGATATGGTGCGGAGGATGGGGGTGCCGCACAGGTGGACTGCGGCGCTGCTGCAAGCAGGGAGATCCAGGGGTGCACCCCTGGATTTGCTCTGGGGTTGAGCACTCCTGCGTCCGTCTAAACACACCGTTGCTTTCAAAGTTTGGGCACCGCTAGGTATCTAACGACAGCACAAAACCAAATGTTTACATACCCAGATCTGTAGAGAAAGTCCCTTGCAAGAGTGCTCCAGAAACCATGCCCAAACTGCAGGACTGTCTCCCGGCTTGCTGACAAAGTAATTAATGCCCTTCTATCCCTTGTTTGATTATACTCCTCGTATGTATTTTCCCCAGCCTACAGCTTTTCCTTGAAAATGAGTCTGTTGTTAACTATAAAAACGACGCAAGCTTAATTATAGACCACAGTGTCCCCTTCTTGGCAAAATTTCAGAAGTTTTAATTGCACAACCACGTCTCCTTCTGTATTTCTACACAGACGCAGTTTTGGCAAATAGCTGAGCCGAACATTTTATAATCTTTACACGGCTACTGGTTTTAAGGCCCGCCTGATCAAAGTTAGCCTAAGCAATAGCAAGACCTTCTGAGACTGTCTAGTGCTGTGGGGCCCTCTCCACGCTCACAGCTCTCAACCCTCAAGGTAGCTGCTTCTTGTGGGGCCCTATCCCCTACTGAGGAGGGGGAGCCCCAGGCTGCCAATGATAAAGGGATGGAGGGCGGGACCATGTGGGCTCCACATTTTATGTTTGCCCTGGGCCCCACAAATTCTAAGGCCAGTCCTGCTTGGAGGAGCTCCTACAACAACAGTCCCTCACCCACAGTCTTGCAGAGCAGGTGGTTGAGGATTTCCTCCAGAGTGATGATTAATTATACCTGTGCAGAATGTTAAACACTTGCTGACGCATTTATAGGCCTTCCAAGCCACACCCCTCCAGAGAGCTCATTCACACAACATCTGCCCCGCCTTGCAAACTCACCACTTGTTTCTTAATTTGCGTTTGACGTGTCCCATAGCAATACATTTACACACTGAGTGTAAACAGATGGACAGCACTGATGCCTCCGCTCAGCCTCACCCCTGGGTGGCCTGTCCGTCGCAATGCGCCAGTTGTGCAAGTGGAGCAGACATAGAGCGGGCTGTCCCTGCCCTGGGGCAACCTCACCGGTGGTGCTCTGGGAAATCCGGAGCACCACCAGCAGAGTGGGTCACCTAAAATGGGGCACCAGCTGGAGGCGGAGCTGCTGTCCATCTGCTCAGCACAGCCACCGCAGCTCCGCTCTCGGCAGGCGGATGCCCCAGGCAACCCCATAGAGTTGTGGGCAGCAGCCTAGAGCTTCCGGCAGTCTGTCTGCGACTCTATGGTGTGAGGGAAGGGGACGCTGTGCAGGTTGATCGTGGGCCATGGCAGCTGCTGGGTCTGTAGAAACCCAGCGCAGGTAGGGCTGGCTGTGGGGGATGCGGGGCTGGCCACCCCAGGAGCAGGTCCGGGGGTGGCCAGCCCTGGATCTGTCTGAAGACACCCACAGCTGCTGGTTCCCCTGCATTTCAATGGAAGTGGCAGGGAACAGAGCATCAAATGACAGAGAACATGGGATCAATCAGGAAGCACAAGAAGTGGTAACGCTTTCACACAACACTCAGAGGTCTGTACTAAAAGGGCTTTGTGCGAATGAGAGCATAAGCCAGTTCAGAATCTGCCCCCGATATTTCAGAAAGACAGATGTTGGGGTTTTATTTAATTAATTAATTAATTAATTAATTAACCGATTAATTAATGAATGGCATTTGTACCCCGCCCCTCCTGTAAACAGCTCGGGGCAGCTGTTTATGCACACAGCCCCCCCATCCCCCTCCACCCCCCGGGTGCCTCTCAGGCTGCCTCATTGTCCCAACAAGTGGCTGCTCAGCTGCTCTCACCCACGGCCCCAGCCTCCACACTCAGGTCCTGTGCGCCACGCAGTGGGGAAGCTCTTCTAACTAGCTCTCTCCAGTTGGCTTCTGGCAGCACACCAGTGCCAACCAGCTGATCAGTGCTGGTGCATAGCCAGTAGGGATGAGACTATCGGTATCGAATAAATCCGATAATGCCGATAATTGGCGATATCCGATGAATCCGATAATATCTGTATTGGCATATCGTTTTTTTAACATTGCCAATTTTTTGGATCTTTAACATTGTGGCCATTTTAACAATGGCCGCAATGTTAAAGTTCCGAAAAATCGGCAATGTTAAAAAAACAATATGCCGATACCGATAAATCCGATATCGGATTCATCCAATACCGATAAAACCGGTAACCGATAATTTGTGATAGTCCCATCCCTAATAGCCAGCCAGGAACTGACTGGGGAGGGCTGGTTAGAAGAGCTTCCCCATATGGTAGAGTTAGCTTTCTGTTGAATAACACACAGCAAATGTTTCTTCAAAATAGAACTTTACTAAGAGCGCAGAAGACATGCTTCCATACCGTACAGGAGCCAGGCGCTCGCTCACTGCGGCCGGGGATCCCTGCACTCTAAGCAGGACAGAGACTAGTGCGCCTGCCTCCTGATGCTGATCCAGGGGATGGGGGAGGGGGAATCCCTGCTCTTCTGTGAATTCTCTTGTGCGTTAGGGTGCCAAGGACAAATTCTTCCCCTTTGCTGGGATGGCTCTCTGCCTCATTGTAGCTGCTCTGCACCCTCATTTCTCTCTATGGGGTGATCACAAAGGGAAGAGGGAGGATCTGTCCATCCTTCTGACAGAGACAGCACTGAACAACCAACCCTCCCCCAGCTGAATGGACCCTCCAGAGAAGGCTGCCCCCTGCCTCCTGCCCCCCTTCTCAGGCTGTAGATCCAACCTGCGTGGAGTGTCATTTTGTTAGAAAATTCCCCCATCGCCTCTTTCTAGGCTTGGTACGCTCCCATTTGTGAGAATGGCAGGAGCCACTTGAAGGCGAACAGATGGTTGCTGCCTTGTAAACAAGGTTCTTTGAGATGGCTCCAACATTCTCACAAGCACCCACCCTTCCGACCCCACATGGAATTTTCTTCCTAATTACTTAGGGTTGGGAGGAACTGTGTTGGCTTTAGGTACCTTATATAGGGTGGGGGCGAGTGACTATCACGTGGGGTTTTTTTTAAGCTAGTGAGCTTGGTATATGCCGTTAAGAGAAGGGCGCGCAAGTGAGAATGGAAGGAGCCCCTCGAAGAAGAACTTTGTTTACAAGGCAGCAACTTCCCCCCCGCCACGGTGGCTATGCCCCTGGCTGCAATACTGTGAGAATCACAAAGCTGCCGCGCTTAAGGGAAAGGGAAAACTGTGGCAAACCTGCCGCTTCCGCGTGAAATCTACAGTGGCAAAAATACCGTGACAGCAACTGCGGAAAGCTGCGAGTGCAAGACTCCCTTCCTAACCATGCTGCTTGGTGCAGAAGAGCACTTTCCGCCGGTAAATACTGCCGCAGCGGTACAACATTTCAGCCCTAGTAGTGCGTTATGTTGCCCAGGTCCTTAGTTTCAAAGTCCTGATTTAGAGCTCTCATTGTTTCGCACTTATCCCCTTCTTGCTCAAAGCATACTATAAGGTCATCGACATAAATTAATACAAAGATCCACCTGCCCCTTAGTCTCTTTGTGTATAAGCAGGGATCTGCTTTGCTCCTGGTAAAATTTTCCCTCATGGGCACCTTGTTTATTTTAGTGTTCCACGCTCTGGCGGCCTGCTTAAGCCCATATATGCTTTTGTGCAGTTCACATACAAGATCCGGCCTTTCAGCGTCTACAAACCCCAGTGGTTGGTCCATGTAAATATCTTCCTTCAGCTCGCCATTTAGGAATGCTGTTTTCACATCCATATACTTGACTTGCATTCCTCTTCTGGCAGCTATACTTAACAATGTTCTGATTGTAATGTGCTTAACTACAGGCGCCAATGTTTCATCATAGTCTTCTCCATACTTCTGGAAGTATCCTTTCATGACAAGTCGGGCCTTGTACCGTTCAATATTTCCCTGTACATTGTACTTTATTTTAAATATCCATTTACAACCTATAGTCTTTCTCCCTGCGGACAGTGGAGTAAGTGTCCACATCACATTGTCCTGCATGGACTTAACTTCTTCTTCAGCTGCTCTTACCCATTTTTCTGCTTCCCCTTCTGACATCTGCGAGATGTCCTTCCAGGATGCTGGCTCTGACAATTTACTGGTGCTGACTTTGTAGGACAGACGAATGGGGGGGAATGCCTTTGTTAGACCTTGTCGACTGCCTTGGCTCAGCATCAGCAGCCGACTGTGTCTGTTCCTACACTTCTGTTACCTTTGTGCCAATTTCGACTATTTCTTCAGAGGATTGCTCCCTTTCAGTGGTTTTGTGTGTGTTTGATTGTTCTCCTTCACCTGGACCTTGGAGAATCATGACACTGTCGTTTGTGTTTTGCACAAAGGTCACACTGTTACTAATGATTATTCTCTCTGTGCGTGGATCCAGGATCCTGTAGCCTTTGGAATGCTCACTGTATCCTACGAGGATGCCTTCCACTGCTCTGTTCTGCAACTTGGTACATTTCTCCTCTGGGATATATACATAAGTCTTACTTCCAAATACTCTGATGTAGCCCACACTAGGTTTTTGAACATGCCACAGTTCATATGGAGTTTTCCTCACTGTTCTAGAATACAGACAATTTTGTAGGTAGGTAGCAGCAGCTGCTGCTTTGCCCAAGTATCTTTCTGGTAGTCCAGAGTCTGTTAACATGCATCTAGCCATTTCGGTTAGCGTTCTGTTTTTTCTTTCAGTTGTTCTGTTCTGCTCGAGTGTATATGGCACTGTCCTTTGGTGCTCAATTCCATGGAGTCTCAGAAAGTCCTCTACTTCCTTTCCTGTGAACTCACCTCCATTGTCAGTCTGCAGTGTCTTTGGTCTGCGCTGGAACTTGTTGCTTGTCATTGTCACATAGTCCTGAAGTTTGTCGAATACTTCATCTTTACTCTTCATGACATACGTGACCATGTACCTTGAATAGTCGTCAATAAAAGTTACCATATACTGGTTGCCTCCTAGCGTAGGAACCTTCATTGGGCCACAGATGTTGCTGCGTACAAGATCAAGTGGTTTCGTGGCTCTATTCTGACTCTTCTTAGGAAGCAGCATAGCCCTTGTGATTTTGGCTTTGATGCAGCAGTTGCATTTCATGATCACGGGACACGTTGATACCTTAAGATCTTTGGTCAACTGCTGTCTGTACATTTCAATGATGCTATCTGGGTGTCTATGTCCCATGCATCTATGCCACAGGTGGATACAGTCATCATGTGGCTTGTGTGCAGTGAGCTTCTCCTGTTCTTTCACTGTGCTCAGACGATACAGGTGCTCATCTGAAGTGGCTCTGGCCAGTACTTTTGTCCCACTTTGAATTGTGCATTCGTCTCCCTGGATATGGATGGTGAGCCCCCTCGCTGCCTGGAGCCTCACGGACAGGAGTCCCCCTTCTAAGTTGGGCACATAGAGCATATCTTTCATGGGTATGGTCAGTGTGCCTCCCTATGACTGGTTGCAGTACAGGAACCCTTGTCCAATTCCTTCCACGTTGATGCTTCTCCCATCTACAAGGTAGATCCTTTCTTTACTGCTCAGATCCAGCCCTGTGAAGAATCCTTTATCGCTAGTCATGTGGCTCGTTGCCCTGGAGTCTACACACCAATTTTGGGATGAGCTGTCTTGCGTTGCTCTGAAGCACCCACTCCATTGTTGAGTGACTGTGTTGCTGTTTGTGACTTTAGCCCTCTGCTTAGGTGTTCGTGGAGACAGTTTCTGCTGTTCTGCTTTCCATATATAGCAGTCTTTCTTTAAATGTCCCTCCTTTTTGCATCTGAAGCATACTCTGGTTTCCCTCTTAGGAGCTTTGTCTGAGGTTTTCAGTGCAGTCTCATTACCCTGCTTTAGATCATTCTGCAGGTTCTCCTTTCTGCGCTGGAATTCATCCGCAAGTCTACCTTTAACAAATTCCAGCTTCAGTTCAGCCTCTGGCCTTGTCTCCAGGGCATTGATGAGGGCACTGTAAGATTCAGGCAGGCTGCAGAGGAGTAGGGCTACCACATGGCTGTCCTTTATATCTTCTCCAATGCCGCGCAGCTGTGCCACTACTTCCAACATGGCATTTATATGCTCCTGCATTTCACTTTCTTTGCCAAGCCTCATTTTGTATAGTTTCCTCAGTAGAAACAGTTTGCTATTCAGGCTAGTTCTCTCATGCAAGTTTTGCAATGCAATCCACATGCCTCTTGCTGTGGTCTCACTTCTTATATGGATTAGCTGGTCATCTTCTACCAATAAACTTATTGTAGCCTTTGCTAACCTGTCCTTTTTATCCCATTCCTCGTGATTTGCTGCTGGTCTGTTCGTGGTAATCACCTCCCATAGATCATCTTTAGACAGCAGCATTTCCACTTTAAACTTCCACAATTGGTAGTTTACATTGTTCAGCTTTCCTACTGAAAGTCTGAGCTCTGAGCTGCTTGCCATACTTGCTTCCCTCCCTTTCCCCTTCTGGGATTTAGGCCTTCTTACTCACAGTCAGTAGGCCTCTCTGTCTGGGAGTTTTCTTTCACAGTCTGCACTCCTTCTGGGCTGCTTCTAGTCTTCAAAATTGCCTTGAAGATGTCCTGGGCCCATAACCTATTGTAGAGTTAGCTTTCTGTTGAATAACACACAGCAGAAGTTTCTTCAAAACAGAACTTTACTAAGAGCTCAGAAGACATGCTTCCATACTGTACAGACTGCATGGGACAAGATGGAGGACAGAGAGAGGAGAAGAGAAGAGACAAAGGGGGGGGGGGACTGTTTCATCCCCTGACCCTCCCTCTACTGGACAAACCCCATATTAAGCCTGCAGGGCTTGCAATGGACTTTTACTTGTGACTGTTGCACAATCCAACATCCCGCTGCGTTGTGCACAGCACCTGCGTGGGGAATCAGGGGGGTGCTGCCTCCTCCCCTGGGCGAGCTAGAGGCAAGAGGGAGGCGGGAATTCTAGAGAAGTTATCCCCTTCAACCTGAGCATGCTCCAGGTGCTGTCCCGGAGAAGCGATGCTCTCTGGGGGGATTGGGGAGGGGCTGGAGGAGGTACCAGGGGCTTCTTGGCTTGGTTCCTGTGGAAGAACCCAGCAATCAGAAAGCCCTTTAGGGTGGTTTAGGGCATCTTTTCCAGATGCCATGGCTGCCCTGATAGAAGACTCAGGAGCTCTCTCCCCACCACTTCCCTCTTTACCAGAGGGGCATGGAGAGAGCAGAAGATTTGGCCCAGTTTGCAGGCTGCTGCAGAGGACAACTCTGGATTCCTCCTTTGGGTAAGTAATATTTTTTAAACGTACTTTTGTATTTTTTTATTTTTAAAAAAAATTATTTTATTTATATTTTTTTATTCTTTTGATGCATTTTTTACTTTTATTTTGGATTTTTAGGCTTTGGGGTAATTTTGGTAGTCTGTGTATTTTAAGTATGTTTTGGATTTTCTTTACATTTTTTTTTAGGGGGTTGGGTAATTTTGGTTGTCTCAGTATTTAAAATATGTTTTGGGTCTTCTTTAATTTTTTTTAGTGTTTTGACTCTCTTTTAAATATATTTTGGGATTTTAAAAAATTGTTTTTTAGTGTTTGGGGTAAGTTTGACTGTGTGGGTACTTTAAATATATTTTGGTGTTTTTTAAGATTTTTGTGCATTGACTGCATATTTTAAAAAAAAAAAATTTCTTAGATTTTTAAAATAATTTGTTTGTGCTTGTATGTAGTTTAGATATTGGATATTTGGAGTAGATATATTGTGCATAGACTGTGTGCAGCAGGGCAATGTCTTTCTTAGATTGTAAGCCCACCCCCAGGGCAAAAACCCTGTCTATTCTCAACAGTTGTAAAGCACCAGGTACATTGCTTACGCTATATAAATAAATTAATAATAATAATAATAATGCAGTGTGAACACTTCAAATATACTTGTTTTTCACGTGAACTTATATTGTCTTATAGTGTTGCGCTTTCTAATGACAGCCCCTTTGACTTTCTTTTCCCCCTCTTCCTGTGTGATTTGATGCTTGAGAAAGCTGAACTTTGAATGTTTAAATTGGTTGGTTGGGACATTTTGGTGGGCTCATCGTGGAAAAAAATCACAGACAAAATATAATAGAAGCTTTTCAAAATATATTTGGTGACAAAGTTGTTTGGTGACTAAGGACACTTAAAATATACTTGCTGATGATGAAGGACAATTTTAAAATACTTGCTGGTTTTGTATGCAGCCGTGTGTGGGTTTAGTGGTTTTGAAGGGGGAAATAGATGCATTAGCCACTTTGAATTTTGCCCCCTGCTCTACTTCGAATTTGGGGTCTTCCATGTATTTTTTTCCTCTTGTTCGCTGGTCTGGGAGCTTTCAGCTTGTTGGAAGAACTGAAAGTGCTATATCAGAGGTGGGAAATCTTTTCCCTCCCAGGGACCAATTGCAGTATTTATGGTGTGCATTTAAGGATTTTACATAATCCTGTTGGGTTTTCCTGCATTTTCCATGCATTTTGGTGTGTGTCTTTGAATGCCACATGGTGGGTGCTGCATGCCCTCTCCTGCATGCCTCCTTGACCTCTGTAAAACTCTATGAAGCATTTATGGTGTGCCATTTAGAATTTCACATAATCCTGTTGGGTTTTGCAGCATTTTCTTTGCATTTTAGTTGCAACCTATGCTGCCTGAGTATTTCTGATATTGTAATGTTTGCTTGAATTGCACCTTAAGTAAGGTACTGGAAATTTTTGTAATCTGGGCTAGTTGTACCATTACTCCTGCCATTGAACACATTACCTGCTGGTGGTTATTCGAGACAGGTCCCTTCCCAGTGGGCTTACAATCTAAGAAGGACAAGGGTGAGGGGAACACAGAGAGAGACAGGCATACACCTATTCCCATTTTTTACAGATGGGGAACTGAGGCTGTAAAATTCCATATTAAATCTCAAAATTCTAGTTGTCCCACCCACCATTGGTTGGGCCCCGCATACCGTTGAATTGACCCTGCCAACTGTTGGCCCCACCCACCATTGGCCCTGCCCACCACACCAGCTGCCAGTGCATGGTGGAATTATAGGAATTCTCACCAAGGTCTCCTTGTCATTCCTCCTAATCACCAAAACCATCTCTACATCAGGATCTCGTGCTTTCCTGCTATGACTGCAGAATTCATTCATTAGCAGCTGGATCCTGTTCCACTGAAAACAATGGGAGCTTTGCGGGTGACTTCAGTGTGAGTACAATCTAGGGAGCAAAGCTCTCACCGTGTGTGTTTGGGCACAGGAGACTCCATCACTGTGGAGACTGAGGTTGACAGTGACTTATTTAATTTGGGAGATGTTTTGGCATTAAGTTCCTCCACAGCCATCCTCCATCTATGTCCTCTAATGACATATAAAATGGTGGTCAACCACAGCTGTCACTGCATACAGTACATTCCAGACTGGTAAACAAAGGAGGCAAAGATGAAACTCAAGCTGTGCACTGTGCAGAAGCCTGTTTCTCCTCTGAAGAAATTGGCTATCTTCTACGTACCTCTCACTAGAGTCGAAACAAAAAATTTCTGTGTGTGCTGTTTCCGATGGAAACAGCTCTTTCACCTTCATTCATGTCAGGAGGAAATCTGCCGATATTTTGCACATTTTCCATGATTTCCCGCCACTTCAGTAATTCCCAGTAATTTTTTGTAATTTCCAGTTTTAACAGTATTTTTTTGTAATTTTGGGTACTACTGGAAACTACCGGAAATTACCAGAAATAGCTGGAAAATGATGAGAAATCACGGGTGCCGATACCGACGGAACCGGAAGCGCAGAAGCGGGAAATATAGATGAATGGCTGAAAGCGCTCCCGCATGCTTATAGTTTGAAGTTACCCAGCACAGACTCTGATGAATGTTTTTAGATAAGCAAACTGACCAGGGGGGGTGGGGGGTTGGGGTCCATGGTTGCCACATAGCTGCATAGCTCTGCCACAGAGCACCCATGCACATGGACTGCATGGGGAGCAAAACAAACAGGCAGCTCTCAGGTTGCCTATCGTGGCCACAGAGGCAGCCACCACACATTCCTCCCGCCCCTGAGAAGCCCCAGAAACATGACACATAAGCAGCTGTTTCTCCTCCTTCCTGCATCACCCACCACCCCACACCCCGCCCAGTAGCCTGCCCTCTGCGATGATGCACAAGCATGGCAACAAGAAGCCACAGCAGTTGTTAACCACTCCCTGCCCATGAGCCCAGGAGGTCGTTCAACCCCTGCCAGTCCCGGCCAACCACAGAGGCGCATATCAGGCAGGACACCCGCTAGCAACATCCAGACACAAGAGCCCCAACACACCACTCACAGAATACGGACATCAGGGAGCACATTGCACACTTGACTGAGTGCCAATAAAGAGAAAGGTACAGGAATGGGTTGGGGAAACCAGCACCGCAGCAAAGTCCAAGCAAGCAGTCTGGTCGGGAGGGACATGAACACCCGTGAGGATGCTCCAGGCTTCAGGTCCACAACCCATTTGCAGGGATTTTCAACCTGGGGGTCTGCAGACTCTGTCTAAGGGGTCCACAAAAGAAGATGTCTATGAAAATAAAGTTTCAGATCCCAGAAAGAGGATCATCTCCTCCCAAGCGCTCCCAGCTGGCACTTTTCGCTTTCAAAAGCCGCTTCCCTGCCACAGCATCTATCAGTTGATAGGTGCTGGGGGGTGGGGGGAAGTGCCTGACCAGCTGCTTTGAAAGTTAAACTGACAAGCTGAGCCTGGGCTCCTCAGTACTCCCAGCCGGCCCTTGTCAGTTGCAAAGGCTGCTCCCCCTCCCACCACACACACACACCACCTATCAGCTGAAAGTGACAAGTCCTAGTTATACACACAGCAGATTTCCGAAGGGGTCTGCACCTCCGTTCAAAATATTTTAGAGGGTCCGCAAATGAAGAAAGGTTGTAAACCACTGCTCTTTGGTACTGGTGGACCTGCCTGTTGGTGTGGCTGACCGCAGCCATTCAAACAGGCAAGGGCCATGGGGACACCCATTGCCACAGATCTATTTGACCTGCCCCACACGGCACACTCCGCGTTCACCGGCATGTCGCCGTGAGTGTCTGAGGCTGTGTTCTCACCTGCGGCGGCGGCGGTAGCAGTGGGAGGGGCGAGGGAAGGCGCGGCAGCCCAGAGGAACCGGCCAACGGGAAAAGAGCCAGTACAAACAGGGATCTGCCGTGGCTTCTCTCGCGCATGTCAGGGCAGGATTTTGCTCCCTGACATGCGCGAGGGAAGTCGCGGCAGATCCCTGTTCACACCGACTCTTTTTCTGCCATCCGGCTCCTCCCTGCTGCTGCGTCTTCCCTCGCTGGTCTCACCGCCGCAGATGTGAATGCAGCCTGAGAGTGGGTGCTCCATGAGCGCGCATCCAGTTGTGCCACCTTGAGATGGGCAGTCGGATGTGCACATGCGGGGTAACATCTCGCCTGGAAACACCCAATGACTGGCTGTCTATATTTTATTTTCAATAAATTAAAAGAACAGCTGTGCTGAATTTGAATCTTTTCAGGGAGGGGTGGGCTCATGAAATCTTTGGATGCCATTGAGCAATGAGCATAATGAGATCGAGGGTGTTTATGGCAGTGCTAGAGTGAGTCCTCTGTTTCTTTAGAGAAATAATCATTCTTGGAAATAAACTGGACATGACACATTTATTTTATCAATCTTTTCTTTAGTGTTATCTCTAACAATAAGTCACTGGATAGACCCAACATGGGATATGTTAGTGCCGCATTCAGTCCAGAATGCCTTGCTGCTGATATACTGCTCTATGGGCTCTGAGATTAGGATTCATTCTTTCTGAGATAAAAACACCAAGAAAGAGTTCAATCAAATGGAAACATTTTTTCCCGGCATTCCCACAGTTTTCTGTCGTTAACAAAGAGAGGGCTTAATAATAGTAAAAAAAAATCTCCGAGAGAAGATGTGGCCAACAGGACTTATGGAAGACGGCATTTTTCTTATGTGTTGTCTTGATGCTGCATTTCTACTGACATATTGTCTGAGACAGCCTGAACTTTGTATCCAAGTCTCAAACTCTCCTCTAAGCAAACCATGTTTCCCTGGGTTAATAAACAGTCACTTGCATCTGAAAGGCAAGCTGTGGAATGAACAAAGAAATCCCCAAAGTTGGAATGCTTTGAAGATAGCAAAGATTGCATATAGGAAGTTAATTAAAGCGAAAAAGCAGGAATTTAGGTATACTATTTATGGGAGAGCTGAAAACAGCTACCTTAGCTAAAGACTCTTCAAATTTTTGGCAAATTGTTACTAGATTGGCTAAACAAA
>QEPC01004922.1:8963882-9020311 GCA_003113815.1 Sphenodon punctatus
TGGGAGGGGGAGGGGGAAGGAATTCATTGATTTCAATGGGGACACAGCGCCCCATTGAAATCAATGAAATAAAACCGGTACCGGCATACCGGATTTAATCCGGGAATCCGGTTTTTAGAGAACCGGTAACCGGTAAATCCGGTAGCCGGTAATGGGCCCGGGGTCCCACCTCTAGTAGTTAGCTGCTGGGGTATACTGAGCAATTATTTACTGCTCAGCAGAGCATACATAGGAATAGTAGTCATTTGCTTCCACTGCAGCAGTAGGGACTGCTCTTATCTGCCAGTGGGGCACCATGGGTTATTGGAGGAAAGGAAAGGAAAGGAAAGGACACTGAACGTAGGTCTTATTCCAGGACTAGCGTATCCACACAAGCAACAACACAAATAACCACGTGTGAACACACGAACAACAACTCTGCAGTTAATTTGGAGCTATAACTCCTGAGACAGTGGATGTTTTTACACACATATTTCTCCTGCATGCTTGCTGTTACATCCTGAACTTTCTGTGTGTCTAAATCACTCACCCAGATCTTAAACATCCGGCTCTTTGGACTTCTGCATAAAACTTCTCCCAGAACGTTTGTGTGCAAAATGTTCTCCTGGAAAACTGCTCTGCTCCAGGCAGCTTGGTTTCCATGGCAGCCCCTCATGTCTACAGCTGCGGCTACTTTAGGCTGCCTGAGGGCAGCGTTTGTGTGAAGAATGTATCCAGGAACTGCCTCAGGGCAGTGTGTGTGTGTGAAGAATGCATCCGGAACTTACTTGTGGACTTGTAAACCCAGAAGATTGAAAAATCCGGAACTTTAAAGTGTGTGTAAAAATGACCAATGAGGTGTTAATAACTCCGCAGTGACATGAAAACTGATGAGGAGCTAAGCATTTTCACTACCAAAAGATTTCACTGCAGAAAAGACGGAGGTGCTTACGGGGCGTACTCAAGAAGGGGAGTGTAGAACATGGTTCTGTGCCATGAATGCACCCCTTATCCTTCCTTCAGGTCATGCCATCATTGCTGCTCCCTTCCCCCGCCTCACCCCTAGCATGCTCCTTCAGTGCTTGAGGGGAGGGGCTGGATTCAGGGGTCAGATCCAGGAACTGGAAAGGGGCCGTAAGAAAAATCACCATGGCTTTGGCCCACAGTTCCTGGTCTCTAGTCTGTGTTAGACTAATGCGATGGTGGGGCATCACTTCCTCTCCGCCAAGCTCATCCTACACTGACTAGGCGTGCCCCGTTTGACAGCCAGGGAGCTGAGGCTAAGAGAGAAGCGGCTGGCCCATTGCATCCCAGCGAGGGAAGGATTTGAATTCAGGATAGCTAGTTCCAATGTGATCCACTGGACCACCCTGGCTTCCACCAATTTGCAATGTATGTTTATTTATATCCTTTTTAATGAGTTTGGTTGCCAATTGGAGACGTTTGGAGACTGACGTTCTTATAACATGGGCAGAAGCTGCGGAGGTTTCCCTCGCCAGCCCACCTTACCGTGCACTCATACCATGCATCAACCACCGTGACCTGTTAGTCATGGGGGGTGACAGGGCTGAAAGGAAAGGGGAAACTGACCCTTGTACCCCAAACTCAGGCTTAGGCTTGCCCCCTCTGCTGCCCCACGATCAGACCACTATCTGGAGGGCTGGGATGTGTAAAAGGGAGTGGGGTGTGTGTGTGTGTGTGTGTGTGTGTGTGTGTGTGTGTGTGTGTGTGCAGGATGCACAAGTTGAATCCGGGTGCCCGTAAAGGGCAGGCCACACTTTTTTAAAGAATAAATTTTCCTTCACTGAAGATCTTCCATCAAGGAAGAATTGGAAATCATTTGTTAATTATAAACGATTGAGAACATTTTTCCAGAAGTACTATGTTCTAAGAATAAAGTATTTTTTAAAATACCGACTACCTCCGACAGATCTTTGCCCTTCTAAAATTTATCACCACTGTTGTCGATTCTAATCAGTCATAGGCAACGGGGTGGAAGTGGAACCAGTGGAAGCAAAGGCCTGCGGTGCCAACCCAGGGCCTGAATTGGAGCTGGGGAAATAAATACACAAATATGTTTGGTGTGGAACGGTCGTTTTTACACGGACGAGAGTGAGGGGGTGGGTGGGTGTGATGCCGCGGTTAGTGGAGGTGGGTGGGTGTCCCTGTACACGGACAAACACACACCTCCACCCACGGGGCCTCCTCCGGTTTTCCAGAGGGCTCTGTGGGTGGAGGTGGGTGTTGCGCAGGAGCGCGCATGCACCACCACCCATCCCGCTTGGTGTTGTGCAGGAGTGTGAACACCGAGCATACACCCATCCCTCCACCCACCGCCGGCACATGGATGCCCACACACATGCATACCCGCCCAAACACCAAGTAGGAGGGAGGGGGGCGTCCATATAAAAACAGCTAAATGTTATGGCCAGCTCCTGGGCAGGAATTCAGGACAGGACTGGATGGAGGAAACAAAACAGATGAGGCATGACTTGAATGGACCAGCAGGCAGGAAAAGGCAGACCAAGTAGGATTGGGCTGGACTTGATGAGGCAGAGCAGGCGAAGGGAACCAGGAGCTACAGGCAGGGATGAAGCTGGCAAAGGGAGCCAGGATAGGGTTACCATCCCTTCCCTTTAAAAAAGGGACTCTTATGAAAAATACATGGTACATTGGTTCCAGTCCAGCCCTGCACCATGTATTTTTCATAAGTGTCCTCTTTTAAAGGGGAGGTCTGGTAAGTCTAACCCTGGAGCTGGATGCAAGGATGAAAGTGAAGGTCTGTATCAAGAACTGGAGGGCAGGACCTGAGGAACGGTGAAACAAGGCGGTATCGAGGACAGGGGTGCAGAAACAAGGAAAGGCCATGCACTGGCAAACTCAAAGGAGTAACCGGGAAGTTATATATCTTCACACCGCCAATTCCTGCAGTGACCACATCTTCCTAATCAGGAACTCAGTGGGCCAGACTGTAGCCAGGCCCAGGGAATTTGTAGGCCCAGGCTGAAGGTCTTAGCTGCTCCAAGATGGCTCCCCATGCGAGGCATTTGCCCTGGAGTTGGAAGGCCCTGGTATGGGCCCTGACATGAAGTTTCATACACATTGGGACATTTTTTGTGCATTTTCTTAGTGTGAAGGGGGGCCTGGTTTTGAGTCTTCGAACCCGGACTGCAGCCATTTTGCACACGTGCAAATGAGACAAAAACGTTTTGATCAATTCTGGCAAAGCAGAATCAGGATATTTGTTTGTTTCACCGGAATGGATTGAACAACCGGATTCCATCAGAAAAGGAATCTGGTTGAAAACGAGATTCCAGCCCTATAATAGCTACCTGAAGGGCTACCTGAAAATGCAGATAATGCCTGCAAATAATAAACTCACTCCCTGTTTCAGCTCTAATGGAAAGGGCTACTCTGGTCCCAGAAAACTCTCCTAACTTCTCACCGAGAGTGAATTATGGATCCTTGCTAATAAAACCCACGCCTTGGGGGGGGGCGGGGGGGGCTTCCTGGCACCAACAATCTATTTCATGAGAACTTAGCAAGGGAGTAATTTAATGGCACTGGGATAAAATGCAATCCCCTGGAACATAGATTTCAAAGAAATTGCTTTTCTTTTCTTTTCCCCCCATAATTATTGGGGAGGAGTTTAAATACGGGAAATTCCATCTGACCACAGTGTTTGTGCACACTTCTCCTGTCGACCAAAAAACATCTGCCCTTTATTCCACTCATCCCCAAGAAATAGGATCCTTTGTAAAATTCAATTTTTGTTTTGCTTTGCAATCAAACATTTGCAGACTTTGTGCCAAACCCAACCCTGGTGTGATGATTTGTGCTGATCAAGAAGTGCACCTTCTGTATAAGTAAAACTTATTTATTCTATTTATAAAAATGCTCCAGCAAGTGCTGCAGGCCTCTCTGCCTGAAGCCAGTGACTCTGTCTGGTAGCAACCGGTCTGAGTCAGTGTCACGAAGGAACATGAGCTCACACATGAGAGATACAGGACTATAGGTCTAACAGATATGTAACATAAAAGGTTAAACATGCATGTAATGTTAAAACTGAGAACAGCAAAACTCACCTCAGGCAATGTTAAAACAGAGAACTGCACAACTCAGTTCCTGTAATGGAAGCTACCTCCAGGAAATGGAGAGAGATTAAAAAAAAAAAGTGTATTCGGGAAGCCTAGCCAGACAGAAACCAATTTAGATGCAAATGGACCTTCCTGTTTACCTCTTTGGTGACAAACCTCAGGTTTCCCCAAGGCGGGAAGAACTAACAAAGACGCTGAAAAAGGTATTTAAGAACACGGACAAGACAAAGAGAAGCCGTTATTAAGCCATCTTCTTCTACCTCTTGGAGAGAACTCAGCTCCATCTTGCTTGCCAGCAAAAAGACTGCTGGAACCATGAACTGAGAGTAACGCCTTTGCTTTCTAGCAACTCTAAGACTGCAGACAGTCATTTACATCACTGACTGAGGTAAAGGATGAACACACATGGACTATTTTATAGGTTAAGATTTATATAGTGATCATTATAGAATAGGATGCATTATGTTACTTTTCATTTCTTTAGCCATTCTGTATCAACGGTTCTTATTATTATTATTATTATTAACAAACATTTATATAGCGCCAGCAGTGTACCTGGCACTTTACAAAGTAATAAAATAGACACGGTCCCTGCCCCTAGGGCTTACAATCTGAGAGACAGGAGCTGGGGGAGAGACTTAGGAAGGGGAACAGAGGGAGAGACAAGGGGTCTAACATTCATGAAGATGCGAGGTCTCAAGTGCACGTACTTGGCTTGGTTACGATGAGAATGACAGCAGGCAGGTCCATGTTGCAAGGATAAGGGTAAACCGATCGTAGGTATAGGAATAGTGGCTCAGCAGGATAAAGAGTCAGACAGAGCAGAGCGAAAGAGGTGAGTTTTAAGGAGAGATTTGAAGGTATGAAGGGAGGGGGCAAGGCGGATGTGGACAGGGAGGGAGTTCCAGGCATGGGGGGCAGCAAGTGAGAAGGGACGAAGGCGCTTAGGGGAGCAGGGAAGGCGTGGAAGGGTGAGAGAAGGGACAGAGGAGGAGCGAAGTGCACGGGCTGGAGTATGGAGGGCGATAAGTGCAGAGAGGTAGGGGGGAGCAAGGTTGTGAAGAGCTTTATAGGTGAAGACTAGGAGCTTGTGCAGGATTCGTTCAGGAAGGGGAAGCCAGTGAAGCGAAGAGAGGAGGGGCTGCACATGGTCGAAGCGACTGGCGAGGTAGATGACCCTGGCAGCAGAGTTTTGGACAGAGATGAGGGGAGAAAGGTGAGACCGGGGAAGGCCAGTGAGAAGGAGGTTACAGTAATCGAGGCGAGAGATGACCAGAGCATGAACAAGAGTTTTGGCAGACGAGACAGAGAGAAAAGGGCGAATCTTAGCAATGTTATGGAGGGAGAAGCGACAGGATTTAGCAACAGAGTCAATGTAGGGTTTAAAAGAAAGGGCTGAGTCAAAGATGAAGCCTAGGCTACGGGCTTGGGGGACAGGCAGGATGGTGACTCCATCAATAGTTATTGACAGTGAGGAAGGAGAGGAAGGATGAGGGGGGAAGATAAGGAGTTCAGTTTTAGCCATGTTGAGTTTGAGTTGACGTTGAGACATCCAGGTAGAGATGTCAGAGAGACAGTTGATGAGACGAGCTTGAACAGAGGGAGAGAGAGAGGGAGTAGAGAGATAGAGTTGAGTGTCATCAGCATAGAGGTGGTATTGGAAGCCATGGGAGGCAATGAGTTTGCCTAAGGATGAGGTATAGATCGAGAAGAGGAGAGGGCCAAGAACAGAGCCTTGAGGAACACCAACTGAGAGGGGGAAGGAGGAGGAGGCGGAGTTGGAGAGAGACACATTAAAGGAGCGGTCAGAGAGGTAGGAGGAGAACCAGTTATGGACAGAGCCACAAAAGCCAAGGGAGTGAAGGGAATCCAGCAAGAGTGAGTGGTCAACAGTATCGAAGGCAGCAGAGAGATCAAGGAGGACAAGAATGGAATAGAGACGTTTAGATTTAGCCACCAGAAGATCGTTGGTGATCTTAGCGAGAGCAGTTTCAGTAGAATGAAGGGGGCGGAAGCCAGATTGGAGGGGGTCAAGGGAGGAGTTGGAGGATAGGAAGTCAAGGCAGCGGGAGTAGACAACACGTTCAAGCAGCTTGGAAGCAAAAGGAAGGAGTGAGACAGGACGATAGCTAGAAGGGTCAGAGGGGTCAAGAGTGGACTTTTTGAGAATAGGAGAGACTGTGGCATGTTTGAAGGCAGAAGGGAAAGAGCCAGTAGAGAGGGAGAGGTTGATGATGTGCAGGAAGGAAGGGGCGACAGTGGGAGTAATGGAGGTGAGGAGGCGGGAAGGAATGGGATCAAGGGGGCAAGTGGAAGGGTTGGAGGAGGAGAGCAGAGAGGAGATTTCCTTAAGGGAGGCAGGGGAGAAGGAGGACATGAGAGAAGGAGGGGGAGGAGGGAGAGGGGTGGGAGTGGGAAGAGAGGAGTGGGAAGCGATGTCGAGGCGGATCTTGTCTATCTTGGAGGTGAAGAAGGAGGCAAGATCCTGAGCAGAAAGGGAAGAAGGAGGGGGAGGACAGGGAGGCTTGAGGAGGGAGTCAAAGGTAGAGAACAGGCGGCGAGGGTCCCGAGAACAGGACTCAATGCGGGAGGCATAGTAGTGTTGTCTAGCAAGGGAGATAGCAGAAGTAAGGGTGGAGAGACAGAATTTGAAGTGAAGGAAGTCAGCGTGAGAATGGGATTTGCGCCAGAGTCGTTCAGCAGCACGAGTGCAAGAACGGAGGTGGCGGATACTAGGGGTGAGCCAAGGACGGGGGTTGTGGGAGAAGGCAGGGCGGGAAGAGAGAGGGGCATGGGAGTCAAGTGTGGAGGAGAGAGAGGCGTTGAGAGCAGAGACAGCGGAGTCAGGGGAGGAGGAAGAGAAGACTGTAGGAAGAAGGGGAGAGAGAGAGGAGGCAAAGTCCAGGGGATCAATAGCTTGAAGGTCACGGAAGGGGCGTAGAGAAGGGGAAGAGGAGGGGGGACAGTGGGAAATGTTGAAAGAGGCAAGGAAGTGGTCTGATATAGGATGAGGATCGAAGGAGAGATCAGCGACAGAGCAGTTTCTAGAGAGGACAAGATCAAGAGAATGGCCATTAGTATGGGTGGGGGAGTTGGTCCAAAGGTGGAGGTTGAAGGAGGAGGCTAGGGAGAGGAAGCGAGAGACTGAGGGCTGAGATGGGTCATCAACATGAATGTTGAAGTCACCAAGGATGAGAGTGGGGATATCAACAGAGAGGAAGAAAGTGAGCCAGGACTCAAAGTCAGAAAGAAAGGAAGAGAGAGGACCAGGGGGACGGTAGATGACAGCAACACGTAGATGGAGGGGGGAGTAGAGGCGCACGGAGTGAGCCTCAAAGGTATGGAAGGAGAGAGAGGGGGGAGGAGAAATTGGTTGGAACTGACAGGATTTAGCAAGAAGGAGGCCCACCCCACCACCCCGTCCTTCAGGGCGGGGTTGGTGAGAGAAGGAGAGACCCCCACAGGAGAGGGTAGCAGGCGTGACAGAGTCCGAGGGAGTGATCCAAGTTTCAGTAAGGGCAAGGAGCTGGAGGGAGCGAGAGAGGAAAAGATCATGGATATAGGGAGCTTTACTGATAGATGAGCGACAGTTCCAGAGGGAGCAGAAAAATGGTAGTTGATGAGGGGGGAGGCAAGGAATAGGGATAAGATTGGGAGAAGGGGAGCGTCGTGGTAGGCTAGAGACAGGAGGAATAGGGATAAGATTGGGAGAAGGGGAGCATCGAGGAAGGCTAGAGACAGGAGTGGAAGGGGAGCAATGAGAGAAAGTAGCCAAGGGAGCAAAGGATGTATGGGGGAGGTTAGAGAGTGGTGATCGGTTGGGGGGAGGAAGAAGCTGGGAGGAGAAAAGTAGAGGAAGAAAAAGATGGACAGGAAGAGGAGAAGGAGAGGAGGGAAAGAAAAGGCGAGAAAATAGGGCAGACATGTTAGTGAGTAAGATAGGAGGGGGAAGTACAGTAGAAAAGAAATGGAGAAAAGTACCTGTAAGGCGCGCGCCTTTAGGCGCGCGCTTTTCGGCCCGCTGGTCGGTGGAGCTTGGGGCGGCAGGAAGGCCAAGCCCCAGGAGAGTCGTGGTGTCCTCGAGCGATGACAGCCGAGGATGCTGGGAGCGTATGCAGACGAGCTGCAACCTCACCAGTCCTTGGCCCGCTGGTCGGTGGAGCTTGGGGCGGCAGGAAGGCCAAGCCCCAGGAGAGTCATGGTGGTCCTTGAGCGATGACAGCCGAGGATGCTGGGAGCGTATGCAGATGAGCTGCAACCTCACCAGTCCTTTCTACATAAGGACTAGAACCTACATAAGATTCTAGCTTATGTAATCAATAAACTTTCTTCTTATCTTTACGAGGAATTGTCTGTGATCTGACGTTAGAAACACAAACGAGCAACTTGAGTTTCCAAACTCTTGCGAACCCAGAGAGAAAGACTCTGTAAACAGGAAGCTTTCTGGGAGTTGGGGGGTGGCAAAAGGATTCTCCCCCTTGCAGAACTGGACCAGCCAGGGAGAGAACTGGGCACAGGTGGACTGCAAGTCATGGGGTGTTGGACCTCAAACCCGTGACAGTCAGTCTGTGTAACAAATAACCACATGTTCTATAAGTTTCAGTTGCCAGTACTGTTCTCTTAAAGATACAGTGTATTATTCCCACATCTCCCCTTTTTTTTTAATATCTAACTTCAAAACAAAGAAATTACAAATTAACATTGTTCAATAAGTCTTTCCGGTGCTCAGCGTAGTTTGTTTGATCCGAGTGGTGCTACTTCAGCCTCCTCCGTGACTGAAGCAGGTGTTTGTTCTTTTAGTAGCTTTGTCATCTCCTCTGCGACACTTTGCGACACTGCGACATCTCGACATCTCTGCAACACTGTGACATCTCCTCTGCGACACTGTGACATCTCCTCTGCGACACTGTGACTTTTCTGAGTCAGCTTGTGTGTCGCCTCCAGTTGTTCTCTCGTCCTATTCTTCTCCCCTTCTTCAGGAATGCGTTGCAAGTGTCTCCTGTTACGTCAAAAAGAGTGTCCATCTTGAGTCATTACATTGTAGGATTGTGGAGCAACCCTACAAGTAACTCGCGCTTTCTGATCCCAGCTTTCACTATTATAAATACGAACTGTGTCGTTGGGCTCCAGCAGCGCCCATGACCCTTTATCTGTTGGAAATACATTCCTTAGTTACATCTCCCCTAAGCACCTTATCCTGCTTGTTTGCTAGAAACAGCAGGAGTAGAGAGTCAGATCAGGGAACCCCTCCCCCATCCACTTAGTTCTACGCCTGCTAGGACCTGATTGGTTAATCTCCTCCCCCAGGAGGTTTCTCATCTCTTTGTGTCTCAGAGAGCTTCCTTCCTCCCTCCTGAACCCACCTAGTCTTAGGACTTAGTATGGATGTAGGCCTTTCCTATCCTACATGTATTTCTTAATAAAGCTACTTAAACTTAAGTATGCTTCCTGCCTGCTTATTGATGATTAGCTACTCGCACTCCTCTGTAAACTCTGCATTGGGCTAATCAATTCAATGATCTCACAGTCCTTGCATTCCAACATTATCATAGTACAATTTTTGCTGAGCTTTGATCTTTTGCTTATGCTTGTGCAAATCAGTGTCACTCCTGTGATTTGTTACCATCAGTTTGGGTGGCAGAGTTCTCAGCTGTCTGTTAAATAAAATCTGAGCAGGTGACAGGTCATGTGTCAGAGGAGTTGATCTGTAATTCAGAAGAGCTAAGTATGGGTCACCACCGGTATCAATGGTTTTCTTTAGTGATCTTTTTTATTATCTTAACACTTTTTTCCACAAGCCCATTAGACTGAGGGTATCTTGGGCTCGATGTAACATGCCAAAACCCATAGTCCAGTGAAAACTTTTTAAATTTGTGCCCTGACAACTGAGGGCCATTGTCCAATATAACCACATGTGGAATTCCATGTCTGGCAAAGATTGCTTTAAGGTGCAAGTATGATCTGTTGTGCAGTTGTATTGTCTAACAAAGCCACTTCAGGATAGTGAGAAAAATAATCTAAAGTCAACAGATAATCTTTGCCAGCCAGTGTAAACAGATCAATGCCCACTTTATGCCATGCCCCTTGCAGTTCATTGTCTATCCACATTGGTTCCTTCTTAGTCTTAGGCTGGTATTTCTGGCACGTGTCACATTTTTGCACAGCATTTTCTATTTCACTATTCATAAGTGGCCAATACAGTATCTCCCTGGCCCTCTTTTTGCATTTTTCAATGCCCAGGTGACCCTCATGTATCCTCTTAATCATACCTGCTTGTTGCACTTTAGGTACGACCAACCTGTGACCCTTGAACAAAACACCATCTATCACTGAGAGCTCTGCTTTAAACTGAAAATACAGACCTGGTATGTAGTGGCCAGGTCATCCAGTGCTAATGGCTTTTATAACCTTCTGCAGTGTCCTATCCTGTGCTGTAGCCACAACAAAGTTTTGCCGCATTTCATCTGATACAGGGTAATTTTTTTTTTATCCCATTGATATGCACAATGTCAAATTCCAGTTTAGCATCATCAGCAGTGTTGTCAACTGCCCTGGACAAAGTGTCTGCAATCACCAGTTCCGTACCTGTCTTATATTCTAATCTCAAATCATATAATTGCAACTGAAAAAAAGCCTCTGGGGTCTGGGAGGTATATCAGCTAGCCCCTTTCTTGCAATGGTGACCAGAGGTTTGTGGTCAGTTTCTAGGGGTGGGACTATCGGTATCAGATTAATCTGATAATATCGATAATGGCCAGTATCAGATTAATCTGATAATACTGATACTTACCGGTATCGGAATACCAAATTTTTAACGTTACTGGCTTTACCGGATTTTTTACATCACCACCATTGAACAACAACCACAATGTAAAAAAACCTGTAAAATCGGCAATGTTAAAAATCTGGTATTCCGATACCAATAAATCTGGTATTGGGGATCCGGTATCTGATATCCGGTATCTGGTAATCCCCCTGGATTACCCCTATCAGTTTCTGCCACAACCGGCCTTCCATATATAAAAACATGAAATTATTTGCACCCATGTACCAGGGCTAAAGCCTCCTTCTCTATCTGTGCATATAGGTATTCTGTTTCTGTAAAGACTCTACATAGGCCACTGGGATCACCTTACTTTTGGAGGTCTGGGTGGCCAGACCTCCAAAAGCGTGGTCAAAGCGATTCCTGCCAGGGGTGAACATCTGGCGGGAATCACTTTTCGGCCCAACAGATGTGACAGTACCACGGTCAACCATGACGGGATTCACCGTGGTTCACTGTGGTAACGTCACATTTGCTCCCGGACCAAGGCCCGGAATCGGCGGCTGTGCCCACTGCCAATTCTGGGCCATGGCCAAACCCCGCGGGGGCGGGCAGGCACTGCGGCTGCATTGGTCCTGCACCTGCCCATCTCCCAGAGGGAAGGTTGCCACATGAGCGTGGGGGGGTGGGGCTGTGCGGCCACATGTTGCACCGCGCAGCCCCGCCCCCTCCCCCCATCCCCCTCCAGAATCAGCTGGCACATCTGTTGATGGGTCGTTCTGATTCCAGAGGGGAATCAATATGTGATTCCATGCCAGGGCCAATGGGCGCCCCAGCACGTCTAAAAACACCCAGGGTTGCCCCAATGCTCTCTTTTGAATCATCTGTGGATGATCTGATTTCTTTTGCTGTCAAAACACCTGAGGATTGGGACTGTTTCAAAAAGCTTTGTTAGCTTTGCAAATTCTTTGTCCATGTTGGCATCCCATGTCCATTGAGTATTCTTTTTTATTAGTGCTCTTAGGTTGCTGGTGTGCTCTGCAAGGTTTTCTATATACGTGCTTACATGGGTGATCATTCCTAGGAACCTTTGTACCCCTTCCGTATCTCATGGGGGTGGCATGTTTAAGATTGTCCTTATTCTCTTAGGATCTATTTGCATCCCATTTTCTGATATTTGTTCCCCCAGGTAGGTGATTTCTTTAACTCTAAATTTGCATTTCTGTTTATTAAGTTTAAGCCCTGCTACCTGTGCCTTATCTAGGGCTTTCTGTAGCCTCTGATCATGTTCCTCTTTGTTTTTTCCCCATACCAGGATGTCATCAATGTACACCTTGGCACCAGCAACTCCATCAAATATTTGCTGCACTGTCCTGTGAAAGATTTCAGGGGCTGATTATAGGCTAAATGGGAGTCTGCAAAGGAAAGTCTCCCAAAGGGTGTATTAAAAGTGCAGAGCCTTGAGCTTTTTTCATTAAAAGGACCTGCCAAAATCCCAAGCACGCATCCAGAATTGAAAAATATTTCGCACCTGCCATTTCACTTATGTCGTCTCTCGTAGGCAATGGATAGCGTTGTCTTTTGACATATTTGTTGAGCTCCTTTGGATCTAAGCAGAATCTTAGTGTCCCATCTTTCTTTTCTATGATGACTAATGAATGTACCATTCAGTGGCTTCTTCTGCTTCGTCAATTATCTTTGACGAAGATCAGTTCAGCTCTTCTTTTAGTTTCCTTTTTATGGCTAGGGGAACCTTTCTTGGGGCATGGATGACAGGATGATTGGGTTCTGCCAGCTCAATTTTATATTCAGTTTCCAATTTACCAATGCCCTCAAAAACATCAGAATATTGGTCTTCTCTTAGTGCGTCCTTTGTATTTGTTACCATATATACTCTCTTAATTAAACCCAACCGCTGGCAGGTTTTTAGGCTCAGAATGGGCAGAGTGTTCCCCATAGCTATTACAAAAGTTATCAGCTCAATTTGATCCTTAATTTTTACCTCTAGTTCACATACTCCTGTGACGGGAATCATCTCCCCATTGTAAGCTCTTAGTTTTACATGTTTACCCTTGATCCAGTTTTGTTTTTGTTTTAACTTATTAACAATTAATTCTGGAAGCACATTTACCTGTGCAACTTGTGTCCATTTTATAGCTGATGACCCTTCCATTAGTTTCCAGTGCAATAGTCCAGTCATCTCCCATCTCTGCAGCCACAGTAACCGCGTAGAATTCCTACTCCGTACTTTCATCAATGCTGTCATGGTATACTGCATCAGTTTGCATGGAATGTCTCCTTCTCTGTGCCTGCTGCCCCTGGTTGCAGACTCTCGCAAAATGGTTATATTGCTGTTTGGATGCTTCATTCCACATTTCTTGCACTGAGCTGCTCTCTCACCTATACCTACCCTCGTGCCTTGGGCTGTCTGTGACTCTTCCTGCTCTCTTTGCTTGCTTCCTGCTCTCTCCTTGCTTTGTCCTGGTGGTTACTGTTTACTTGATCTACTGTGGCTGTTTCTGATTTTCCTTCCATTATTTGTAGAGTGTGGAGAGTAACTTCTGCTGCCTGGCAGACTCTTGCTGCTTTATCTAAGGTCAGATCCACATCTTCCAAAAGTCTTTTCCGTAGTTTCAAATCTCCAATTCCTATTACAATCTGGTCCCTTCTAATGGACTCATTTAGCTGCTCAAGGTTGCAGGCCTGGCTCATCAGCTTCAGGTCTGTTAGTGAAATTAATAAATGAGGTGGCGTGCCTCAATTTACCCAAATGGGATCGAAGGTTGCAATTAACAAGCCAAAGTATAGAGGTACAACTCAGTTTTATTGAATAGACACTTAACATCTGGACATGGCAGTGTTCTCAGTTACAAACCCCAGTAACCCATGATATCTTACGTGTCAGAGGCACAGTCCGAGACGCAGGCTGGTTCAGAGGAGAAGGGGAGAGGGCCCAGCAGATGGCTGGCCCGGGGGTCTCTGGATCTTTTGAGAGCGACGGTAAGGATCAAAGACCCACGCGGCTCACTGCAATGCTAGTGGCCGTTAGCGTCAATGACAAGGGGCAAGGGGCTGAACTTTCCCTTTTATAGCTTCATTTATTAGGGATACATGTTGCAGGGTCCCCTTTGCCAGGTGCAGAGAATAAGCTGGCTATTCATAATGCTATCATTGGAGCACGGCCACCCAGCTATTTTGGAGTTCTCAGGGAGTTTTAGGGAGTTACTGTTTATTCGTAGGGGAGGGCACCTCGCTTTCTTACAAACTCCCTTTGTTTCTCTTAGGCCTATTTCTGTGTTCTCAGAGATAGTGGCTGTCTAGGGTTTTCTATTGTGGCCTTGGAAATACATTTTCTGCTTAGAAAGTGATTTTGACAACTTTATTCTCATGGGCCTAGTTGGATAGTGTCAGCCTGAGACCTGTGGCTGAAGAACCTGAACTGAGTTGTCCAAACCTGATCCTGCTTGTGTCTCTGATCATGGCCAATATTGCCTAATTGATACATAACAGTAGGAATTCCTCACAGGATTCACCCTCTTTTTCCACTCTTTTGTGAAACTTGTATCTCTCAAAGGTCTCCCTTGTTTTTGGTGCCCAGTATTCTGCAAACATCTGTAACACAGTCACACAGCTTTTTCTCTCATCCTGGTTTAGCTGCATGCTATTAAAGACTTCAACAGTCTCAGTTCCTGCTATATTTAGGGATATAGCTATTTTCTGCTCATCTTCCTTTGCTGCATACCCTGTTGCTTGCGTGGATATGTCAAAACTTTGTTTAATTTTTTTCCATGATTCAGCAGCTTTACCTGAGAGTTTCAGCTCCTTGGGGATTTTCAAATACTCCCATCTTTCCAGCAGTTTCTTATCTTTCCCTTCTCTTTCTTTGTACCCCACTCCTGGTACCATGTGATGATTTGTACACCTTCTGGATAAGTACATCTTATTTATTATATTTATAAAAAATGCTCCAGCAAGTGCTGCAGGCCTCTCTGCCTGACGCCGGTGGCTCTGTCTGGTAGCAACCAGTCTGAGCCAGTTCTGTGTAACAAATAACCAGTACTGTTCTCTTAAAGAGACAGTGTACTATTCCCACCGCTGGGGCAACTGTCACTACCATCAGTGGGAAGTGACCTTGCTAAAAATGATATAATGAGAGCATAATAAGGATGGAAGGGACCAGGAGGACCAGCTAGTCCCAAGCTCCCGCTGTAAAACAGGAGGATGCCTTCTACCGACAGCATCGCAGACAGATGCTTGTCCATCCAGTTCTTGGAAACATCCAAGGAAGGAGATTCCACAACCTCCCAGGCCACTGTTTCCATTAACCAATCACTCTGACACTTAGAGGTCCCACTTTGATGGGCTCTGTGGGCCAGAAGATCCCAGTCATGGCTGCAAGGTTTCGGGAGTGCCTCTGGAGCAGTAGTACAGTTGCAGCCGCTCTTGACGGTCTTGGGACATGGCACACGCACTTCCCGAGAGGACCATCGCTTGCCCCATCCCCACCCTGACAAACTCACACTAGGTTCTGCTCACAGGACTCTCCATCCTAAGGCTGGGCCCTGGTCCTGGTCCTGACCCTCAGGCTCACAGGGTAAAGGCCCAAGGAGGGAAGATACCCAGGAGCTGTCAAAATGGAAAGCATTTGCATCTCTGAGAGTGTTGACCCTTGTCAATGAATATACACCATTGGCATCGGGGCTGAAGGAGCTTGTCCGTTTTGTGGCTGGCTTGTGTTGCAGCAGGTTTCTGAGGCAATGAAACTTTCCCCTGGAACAGCCTCGCTATTTTATGATGAGTCTTTACATCCTCATTACATTGCTCTCGACAGGCTGAGCTTCGCCCTATTGACTGAGAGCAAGCCTGCTCCCACAAATTACCACAGGAAGTGGCTGACAGGAGCGGCCAGGTGGGTGAGTCAGCCCGGAAAGAGCAGGGGTGCAGGAAAGAGCCAGGATTGGTATCCCAGGACGTCTCGGAAACACCTGCATTTTTTTTTCTGGACATCTAAACACCCGGGGTGGGGGGGCTGGGTTAAAAATTTAACTAAATACATTAAATTATCACAATGCCGTATCTTTTTTATTGATTGGTTGATTTGATTTATACCCTGCCATTTCCCAAAGGCTCAGGGCAGTTTACCGGATAAAAGTTAATAAAATACATACAAATATAAATGTCCCCTAAAAATCTCACCCCAGCTCCCCCTCTAAAAATCCCCACCCAGCCCCTATCCCTGCCTGCCAAATGTTTGAAAAACAGAAAGGTCTTACGCTGCCTCTGCAAAATATTCAAGCTTGGGCTTAAACACATCGCTTAGGAAAGGGAGTTCCACGACACTGAGGCAGCAACCAAGAATGCTCCCTTGCGGGTCCATCTGAACCTGGCTGGGAGGTGGTATCGGCAAGAGGGTGCTCCTGCCTGACCACAGGGATCACAATCGGACATGATGGAAGAGGCGATCTTCCAGGTATTATTATTAGTAGTGGCCCCCCTGATTGGGGGAGTTCGCCCTCCTATAGCTCAGCAGGTCCGGAGTCGGGGTGATATTGGACGCAGACCTGCACCTGGAGCGGCAGGTGGAGGCAGTCGCTAAGGCTGCCTTCCGCCAGTTGTATCTGGTGCGGAGGCTGCGTCCGTTCATCTCCGGCCCAGACCTGGCCTCCCTCATCCATGCCTTCGTCACCTCGAGGCTGGACTACTGCAACGCGCTCTACATGGGGCTCCCCTTGTAGTGCAGAATGCAGCAGCTCGTCTCCTTACGGGGACGGGTCATCGGGAACATATTACACCGGTGCTCCAGACTCTGCACTGGCTGCCAATAGCGGGCCAAGCCAGGTTCAAGGTTTTGGTGTTGATTTATAAGGCCCTACACAGTCTGGGCCCTTCGTACCTCAGGGACCGCCTCGCCCTCCGTGCCCCAGAGCGGGTCCTGCGGTCAGCCGGGGGTGCCTTCTTGGAGGTCCCCCATGTAAAGCAGGGGGCCACAATGGAGAGGACATCCTCGGTGGCCAGGCCGCACATTTGGAACTCCCTTCCGGAGGAAGCTCGCCTGGCTCTGAGCCTATTGTCATTCCGGCGGTATTGTAAAATCTGGCTGTTCGCCCAGGCCTTTGGGGGTGGGGGGATGGGTTAGGGTTGTGGTTGTTTTCGCCCCTATCCTGTTTTATTGTTTTAATTTCCGGGGCCCTGTTTTAAATATTTTTATTGTTGATTATTTTAAAATTGTTTTATACTGTTTTTATGGATTTATATTGTTGGAAGCTGCCCTGAGCTGTGTACAGGAGGGGCGGGATACAAATGACAGAAATAAATAAATAAATAAATAAATAAATAAATAAATTGTTATCCCCCTCCTGCTAAAAGCATCTCGGGGCAGCTAACAACATATTAAAATACAGATTAAAATAAATAACATCAAAATACAATTAAAAACCCCAATAAAAACAATTTTATGGGGGCTAGACTGTTTGGGGCTTTATGGATCAAAGCTAGCACCTTAAATTGTCCCCGGAAAGCTATCAGAAGCCAGTGAAGACCCTGAAGAACAGGGTGCAATGTGCTCACAGAGACGCAGCACATTCTACACCAGCTGAGCTGACTCACTAATGCATACGCCCTTCCTACTTTCCCATTTCTTTCATTTAGTTCAGATTTTAGTTCTCCAGACCAAGTTATTTTACTACTAAGATAGATCAAAAATTCAACATTTCCCAGCTTTTTATTATTCAACTTAATTTCACATCCCTTACTGGTGATTTCCATTAGCTTTGCTTTCTTATGGCTCATTTGGACTTCAATGGGACTCCTCTGGAGTAAGTAGTTGATGGATCATGACTCTAGAAAGAAGATTCAGAGTACGATACTTCCCTTATTTTCCAACTCACCATGAATTTACTTCAACGCTTTGTTTTTATTGCCTGCCTTGGAGCCATTCTGCTGACAGGACAATCTGTTCCCATTTGCAGATCTTTCCATTTTAATCATCTGACCTTTATATCTTTTATACAAGATTTTCTCCCCCACCCCCTTCCAGTAGACAGTCAGCCCTTGGAGCCATTATTGCTCCGTTATATCATCATTGCCCAGTTCCAAGTCATTTTCTAGAAGTTCAGTTCGTTCTTCCACTTGCCTAAGGTGATATAAAAATTTACACCTATTGTAAAAATGTGAATAAAAGCTGATTGCAGAAAGTAAAGACAATAATGGACCATAATGTTAACTAGCTCGATTGCATTTCATTTTTGTTTAAAAGATTTGTCCTGGCATCAACAGGGTGGTGATTTAGGTTGCCTGCTAAAATGACTTCCATAAAAGAGGTAGCATTTTATTACATTTGTATGGAGAACCATTATGTAATGTTGGCCTCTCATGTTGGCTGCCAATGGTTATCCATCTGTTAATTAGAAAGCCAAATTGTCGTGCTAACAAGAGGCGGCAGATTGAGTTTGGCAACAAAAAATGTTTTCAAATAGCACTTATCCAACTCTTGTTGTAGGTGGTATTTGCAGAATGAGACTCAGGAAGAATTGGGAGTGACGCCAAGTATGTAACCCAAAGAGAGGAACCAAGAGGAATGCCAGGGGACAAACTAAGGCCACTTTCATACATTGCCCCCCCCCCCCCCATGCATATTTGGGCTGCAGGGGGGAATGCGCAGCCCAAATATGCACAGGGATCGACCAGTGCGAAAGCCCCACACACCCCCAGCTTTGCCGGCAAAACTGTGCGGGATGCAGAGCTTGATTTCCTGCTCCGCATCCCGTGCGGCTTTGCCAGCAAAACTGTGTGGGAGGGGGGACCTTTCACACCAGCTGATCCCTGTGCATATTTGGGCTGCGCATTCCCCACCCACCCAGCCCAAATATGCGCGGGGAGGTCCATGTATGAAAGTGACCTAAGAGGATGGAAGCAGCAGATGTTGGGCAATCCAAAGAATCCAGGCAAGAGAGAAACTAGCAAAGAAAGTCTGGAGTTGGGTCAGAGACAGAGTTGTAACATTTCTGGAAATTTTGACAGCATGGTGGGGGAAAATTTTTCCCCTGATTTTGTTTGTTTTGGTTGGTTGGTTTGGGATTGTTGTTTTTTTGGGGGGAGGGGGTTGTTTTGGGTGTGAAAAAACTGAAATTTGGTGGGAAATTGAAATATCTGTAGTTTTTATTAATGGACTTTCAGAACCACATTTTGTTATATCCTTTAGACTCAGAAATAAAATATACTATAAACTAATGTTATCATCATTTTACTTGATTATCTAGTCTCAAGCAGAGTCAAACTCGCGCTTTGCAGCACTCATACAATTGCAGCCTAGATAGTTTTTGAAGGACTATGCAATGGGAAATTAACATAATCAGTGCATATCCAAAAAATATACAGTACCAGAAATGGCTGTGTGTATCTATTATTATTATTATTATTATTATTATTATTATTATGCATTTATATAGCACCAGCAATGTACTTGGCGCTTTACAAAGTAATGGAATAGACACGGCCCCTGTCCTAGGGCTTACAATCTGAGAGACGGGAGAGTGGAGATGAAAGAAGGGGAACAGAGGGAGAGACAAGGGGTGTAACCTTCACAAGGATGCGAGGTCCCAGGTGCACGTGCTTGACTTGGTTACATCAAGAATGATGGCTGGTTGGTCCATGTGGTGAGGATATGAGTACACAGACCTCAGGTAACAGATTGTATTGGATGGAGGGTATCAGCAGGAGTTAGGTGAGGGGAGCGAGGAGTCGGAGAGGGCAGAGCAGAAGAGGTGGGACTTGAGGAGGCATCTGAAGGTACGAAGTGAGGGGGCGAGGTGGATGTGGGTAGGGAGGGAGTTCCAGTCATACGGGGAAGCTAGGGAGGAGGGACGAAGGTGGTTAGGGGAGCAGGGAAGGTGTGGGAGGGTGAGAGAAGGGACAGAGGAGGAACGGAGTTCACAGACTGGAGTACAGAGGGAAATTAGTGCAGAGAGGTAGGGGGGAGCAAGGTTGTGAAGAGCTTTATAGGTGAAGACTAGGAGCTTGTGAAGAATTCATTTAGGAAGGGGAGCCAGTGAAGAGAGGTGAGGAGGGGCTGTACATGGTTGAAGTGATGGGTGAGGTGGATGACCCTGGCAGCAGAGTTTTGGATGGAGATAAGGGAAGAAAGGTAAGAGCGGGAGAGGCCAGTGAGAAGGAGGTTACAGTAATCGAGGCGAGAGATGACCAGGGCGTGAACAAGGGTTTTGGCAGAGGAGACAGAGAGAAAAGGGCAAATCTTAGCAATGTTATGGAGGGAGAAGCGTTAGGATTTGGCAACAGAGTCGATGTAGGGTTTAAAAGAAAGGGGTGAGTCAAAGATGAAGCCTAAGCTACGGGCTTGGGGGACGGGAAGGATGGCAACCCTGTCGATAAAGATCAACAGGGAAGAGGGAGAGGAAGGATGAGGGGGGAAGTTAAGGAGTTCAGTTTTAGCCATGTTGAGTTTGAGTTGACGTTGAGACATCTATATCAGAGATACAGCTGGTGAGGTGAGCTTGAACAGATGGGGAGAGAGAGGGAGAGAGATAGAGTTGAGTGTCATCAGGGTAGAGGTGATATTGGAAGCCATGGGAGGCAATGAGTTTGCCTAGGGACAGGATGTAGATAGAGAAGAGGAGAGGGCCATGCATGGACAGAGACTTGGGGAACACCAACTGGGAGGGGAAGGGAGGAGGAGGTGGAGTTGGCAAGAGACACCTTGAAGGAGTGGTCAGAGAGGTAGGAGGAGAACCAGTCAAGAATGGAGCCACGGAAGCCAAGGGAGTGAAGTGAGTCCAGCAAGAGTGAGTGGTCAACAGTATCAAAGGCAGCAGAGAGGTCAAGGAGGACAAGAATAGAGTAGAGGCGATTAGATTTAGCCACAAGAAGATTGTTGGTGATCTTAGCGAGAGCAGTTTCAGTAGAGTGAAGGGGGCGGAAGCCAAATTGGAGGGGGTCAAGGGAGGAGTTGGCATAGAGGAAGTCGAGGCAGTGGGAGTAGACAACACGTTCAAGAAGTTTGGAAGCAAAAGGAAGGCGTAAGACAGGACGGTAGCTAGAAGGGTCAGAGGGGTCAAGGGTGGATTTTTTGAGGATAGGAGAGACAGCGGCGTGCTTGAAGGTGGAGGGGAAGGAGCCAGTAGAGGGAGAGAGGTTGATAATGTGCAGGAGGGAAGGGGTGATAGTGGAAGCAATGGAGGTCAGGAGGCAGGAAGGGATGGGGTCAAGGGGGCAAGTGGAAGGGTTGGAGGAGGAGAGTAGGGAGGAAATTTCCTTATGGTAGGTGGGAGGGAAGAAGCATAGGAGAGGAGGAGGGGGGAGGGGAGGGAGTAGGAACAGGAGAGGAGTAGGAAGCGATGTCGAAGCAGATCTTGCCTATCTTGGAGGTGAAGAAGGGAGCGAGATCCTAAGCAGACAGTAAAGAGGGAGGAGGAGGATAGGAGGGCTTGAGGAGGGAGTCAAAGGTAGAGAACAGGCGGCGAGGGTCCCGAGAACAGGGCTCAGTGCAGGAGGCGTAGTAATGCTGTCTAGCGAGGAAGATAGCAGAAGGGAGGAGAGAGAGAATTTGAAATGAAGGAAGTCATCATGAGAGTGGGAATTGTGCCAGAGGCATTCAGCAGCACGGCTGCAGGAGCGGAGGTGGCAGATTCTGTAATAACGTAATAACTGTCATCAAAACTAATCGCACAGAGAATCAATATGACTATTATAGCTTTGAAAGATTAGCAAAACTTGAAAAAGTTGAGTTTTTCGCTATCTAATCAGAATCTGTGTCTGAAAGGTTCGATTCTGAACTTCTATATAGGCCTGAAATGACAAATTGTGGTGAATGCTGTTTCTGTTGGAAATAGGTCATTCACCTTCACTTGCACGATATGAAAATGAAGAGTTTTTTCCACTGTTTTCATTATTTGTTGTTAGTTTTTGCGAGTTGAACAGAGCTGCTACATGGGTGTTGGACAGGAGGTTGGAAAAAGCCCAATCTCAGGAACATGGGGAGACAGAGAGCAAGCCTAGTGGAGGGGAAGGATTACAGGAAGACTCTGAGAGCCTTACAAGGCCTACACCCGAACCTGTGAACTCCACTCAGGGGCAGAAAAACCCCAAAGAGGAGTCCCCAAACCAGCCAGAAGGCAGGGGAGGACAAGACTCGGGGAGTGAACTGCCTGTCCCTGTCTCACATGGGGAACCAAATTCTGCAGAATCAAACTAGGTAACCACCATGAGGGGACAGTTAGAGGCTGGAGAAGCCCCTACTCAACCCAGGAGGTTGCAGGATGGCCTGGAGGTTGGTTGTCCTACCTTAAGAGAGGGTGGGAAGAGGCTAACTGAACCCAAGGGGTTACAGACAAGCCGGGAGGTGGAGGATTCTACCTTAAAAGATGGTGGGAAGGTGCAGGAAACCTTTCCCGGGATGGAGGGGAGAATGATGGGTGTCTCTTTCCCAGGGATAGAAATGCAGCACCCTGTAGTCCTAAAGGGCCAGGAGCATGGGTCTAAGAGCAAACTTTGCACCTCTGCCTTACCAGACAAAGAACAGGGAGATGCTACAGAGTATGCTAAAGGTAAAAGAAAGACAGTGAAAGACCCTGAGAAGGAACAGGGAAATGCTGCTGAAGCAGAGACTGGAGGGGAGGAAATGGTTAAGAGTGTCCAGGATCAAGCCGCTGCACTTCGTAAACTGAATCCTCAAGAGTTTCGTGGGGGGTGGGTCTGAGGGGACACTTGGAGGTTCTCACACCCATGTCACAGAGTCAGATTCCCAAGAAGGAGAAATACACGAGTATGCGGACCCAGGGGATCCTGGAGGTACAAACAGAACTTGGGGGCAGGGCACAAGAAAGGCTGCTGACAATAGCCCCTTCACAGAAGCAGTTTTTGGCTGGGTGATTGATTTGGATGCAAAAACGTTCAAGCACACCAGCACAGCCAGGAGGGAAAGGCAAAAAAACAACAAACACAACTATTCTCACTGGGGATTATGACAATTCTCCAGGTGAAAAGGGTGTTCAAATGCAAAGTAACACATGCTATACGATGGGGGTACTCAGCAATGTGAAAGCACTCACACGCACTCCATACTCCCTCATTTGGGTCATACTAATGCTTATGATCTGCAGTTTGGATAGCCCAGGTAGATCAGACAAAGAAGTGATGACATGGAGAACAGAAATACAGCCAATGAGAAACGTGCTACCATGTACTTGAGGAACATGGCCAAAGTTTGTAACTGGGGAACAAAGGTGGTTAACATGGCATTTCCACCCATTTGTCACAGTCTTATGCAAACACCCACTGAGGTACCTCAAAGGGTATGTGCCACAGGAACCTCACATGCAACACGTGGCGGAGGGACATAGGCACCTCAGGGTAAACCCCTACAAGATATTGAACCCAGGAACACTAAATCCTGAGGATCACTCCACTAGGAAATGGTTGAAAACACGCAAACATGATAGCCCCACAGGGCTAACAGAGGGTTTGGAAAACCAAAGGTATAACTTTAATAGGATTCGAGCACATGGAAATGAGGTGGGGAGGTTGCATATCCCTACGCCCACCAGTAGAACACACCAGTCTAAGCATGTTACGGGACTCTGTCATGTCCGCTCCACATGCGTTCTTATGGGGGGCTGTCACGAAGGAACATAGGGTCACACACATGTGATATTGGCCTACACAGAGGCTACAAGCCTAGTAAATATGTAAAGCAAAAGGTTCAACATGTATGTAATGTTGCAATTGAGACCTGTAGAACTCAAATCATGTACTGTGACACTGACGAAACTCCAGGAAATGGAAAGAGATAAAGTTTGTGGATTCACCCCAGACGGATGGCCAGAGACATTTATATGTTAATGCAGGCAGCCATTGCCTACGTGCAAGGAGACACAGAAAGCTGATAGAGAGAACAAAAGGAATTCTAGAAGTCTCAAGAAGATACTAGGGGTTTCCTCCTAAGAATATAAGGAGTAGTACCCCATAGGGGAACAGTGACTAATGGGAACTAACTCAACATCTAACAGCCAGGAGGGCTGAGCCAAGCCATGAACTGAGAGAGGGGACTTTGATTAAAACTCTCTAAGAACCAGCACCCAGTCATCTACATCTTTGACTGAGATGGACCAGAATTTATGGACCTTTGTTCTTACATAGGAACTCAACCAGTAGAGATTAGGAATGCGTTATATTTACCTTTGATTTCCAGTTACCACCCTGTATCGACTATCTTGCTTATGTAATCAATAAACTGTCATCTTATCTTTATGAAGAAGCGTCTGTGTCTAACATTGGAAACACAAGTGAGCAACAAGAGTTTTCAAGCTCTTGGGACCCCAGAGAGAAAGAGTCTGTAAACGGGAAGGATCGGGCCCTTGGGTGACAAAGGGGTTGTCCCTGCTGCAGGATTGAATTGGCCAGAGAGAAAAACTGATTCAAGCGGGCTGTGCACGAGGGAAACTGAGTCACTCAAACCCGGTAAAGTGGGGGTGCGGACCTCCAACCGGTGACAGTACAATCTAGGAGAGGCAAAGGATAGGGGAACCATGTATTTATTCAATATTTATTCAGACTTAACTTTAAGCAGCCAAGCAAAATTTGGTTTGGACCTATCTCGCTATTAATACTTTATTTTTAGTGCAACGGCATTCGCCCTACACACTGTCTCATCCCCTGTGCTCCAGCATGAATCTTATCTAGAATGAATTTCTACTGATTCCATCAGCCACGTTTTCACCGCAAGGGAACACAGAAAGAGGCATTCTCGGTGGCTGCTCCACAGCTACGGAACTCCCTTCCCTGGAGGTTCTCCAGAGCCCAAACCTATGCTGGGCAAAGAATGGGTCGCTTCATTATGACCTGTTGGGTACTTCTCCAAAACAACCGAGGCTGACCACTGTCAGAGACAGGATGCTGGGCTCGATGGACCATTGGTCTGACCCAATATGGCTCTTCTTAGGTTCTTATGTGCATTTTTCAGAGGTGATGCAAGACCTTTCATTTTGGCAAGGCATTAGGTAGGTAGGGATAGTTTCCTGAGTGCTGGGTTTTTTACAAGGTTGTTTTTATATGCCCTGAGCTCTCGGGATAGGCTGGGGTATAAATTCAATTTAATAAATTAAATAAATAAAAATGCTCAGCGTATTGGAAAACATTGTTGTGGTTTTTAATCATAGACCCCATGGTACACAGAAGTTGTAGTGTTGGGCTCCTTGGGGAAGCAGGGTTGTTCTGGAGCAAACGCTCAAAACGTCTCAATAGTTTGAGCAGGAACCAGCGTGTTAATCAAGAATGGAAACTGGATGACCCTTTTAAAGTTAATTCATTTTGAAGATCATTCAATTCAGTAAAACTACAAAGCCCTCTCACAGGAGCTGCAAGGAGGCTCGGAGAAACACTTCAGCTTCTCATTATGCTCAGTGCAATTTAGCTCCCGGATTTGCATAGAGCGGTTTCTAATTGAGGAAAGTATCTGCTCAGAAACATTGGGTTGACTGACAGGTGGTTCTGCCACAACAGTCAAAATGCCAAGAGCCCATGCCTGGAATGCTAATGGCAAAAAGCAGTTTCCAGGTAGACCTGAAACAAAAAAATCTCGGCAAGTGCCACTTCATTCACCGAGATTCGCATGACTCAGAAACTTACCGGATTTCCCAATGTTTTCGCCATTTTCCGATACTTTTCGCACATTGGACGGAGCTGCCGCGGGCCGGTCCCAAGCCCTGTGTGTGCCCCACACATACCCCCCAGGGGCTGTGGACTGGGGAAGTGCTGGAAAGTGCCAAACGTGCTGTAAAACTGCCATAAAACTGTCATGAAATTCCCAGAAAGTGACGAAAATGACATTAAAAAAGTCCCGGAAACTGACTCAAAAATGGTGGAAGCCCGTACTCACTGGAAACTGACAAAGTACCGACAGACATTAGCAAGCGCTCCCAAAAGGTCAGTATTTTCCTTCAGAATGGGAAGACGTGCTCTCGTCTCAGCCCAACTGCCAAGCTTATCGTTAAAGAAAGATTTGATCCACCATGAGCCACGCAATTTTATTGATTCTATTTATTTTAATTTATATTCCTTCTTCCCCTAAAACAGGGATGGAGAGCCTCAAGGCCCAGGGGCCATATGTGGCCTGCAGTTAATTTTTATTTGGCCCTGTCTTAATTCCTGGATCTGACCCCCGGATCCAGTTCCTGCCTCCAGCACTGAGGGGATGAGCTATGGGGAAGAGAGCCGAGATGAGGACAGACACACAAGGAGAGAGGACAGAGCCATGATCTGGATCCTCCTCTTCCTGAGCTGTCCCCTCCTCCAACTTCTATGTCACCCTTAAAGCTTGTATTAATTTTCAAAGTGGCTCTTGAGTGGGAAAAGGCTCCCTGCCCTTGACCTAGTCCTGCTCTGCCTCTAGTTGTCCCTTGAGATGAGGCATGAAACTTTCCTCAAGATTGAGGAAACCTTGTGAAATCAAATCTGGCTGCAGTAGCAGCCCCAGTTAGGAGCCAAGACAGCAATGCTGACAGGGGCTTTGAAGTACAACAGGCTTTTCATGTTCAGTTTTGAGCCGAACAGTTCCTTACAGAAAGCTTAGCAGAGGAAAGCAAACTGCCAGCACAGAACTCATCAAAGCCTTCAGGTGGCACATTTAGTAAACTGCCTAATTCACCGCTACACTCTGCTAAATGCACCAAACTCTATAGTACCTTCAGTGTCCAAAGTACTTTGCAAGTCTTACCTAGTTCACCCTCACAACAACATTGTAGAGTAGGTTATTATTTATTATTGATTGATTGATTGATTTCCTTAAATTTATACCCCGCAACCTCTCGCCAATGACGACTCGGGGCAGCTAACAGCAATATAAAAAATTATACAATAAAATCATCTAATTAAATATACAGAAATATAAAACAGATAAATATAAATCATATAAATACACCCGATCTGCAATAAAACTATTCCCCTAACCCCATCTAACCTGGCCCACCCACCCCCACCACCCGCCAAATGCCTGGCAGAAAAGCCAGGTTTTACAGCTTCGCCGGGAAGCAAGGAGATCCAGGCTTAGGGGGCTTTTAAACGATCCCGCTCACAAACGGGATTGTTCATTCTGCCGCATCTCCCTCCCGCCTTCCTCTCTACGACGTGTCTGATGTTCAGAAGACCATCAGACACAACGTAGAGACTATGTGCGCATGCGTGTCCTTCTGCGCATGCGCTCCTTCTGAGCATGCGCGCACTCTGCCAGGAAACCCAGAAGTGCGGGTTAAAGCCAGTACATCGGCGATCCGCCTTGAAGTGGGCAGGATTGATGGGCTGGCTTGATGCGGGGGAGACGCGGCTGCTCTCCGCGTCGGGCTTTTAAACGGATGGTGTCAATGGCGGCTGTTAAAGGTCTCAGCCGCCATTTCCATCTCGTTTAAAAGTGCCCTCAGGCAAATCTCCACTGGAGGCCATTCCATAGTGATGATACAGCCGCCGAGAACACCCGCCTGTCTGTTCAGACCCGCCAATAGCACAGGAGCTCCAGGAGAACACTCCCAGATGACTGCAGGGACCGTCCCGGGGCCCAGGGAGTGAGGCAATCCCTCAGGTAAGCAGGCCCCAGACCATTAAGGGCTTTAAAAGTTAAAAACAGCACCTTGAATCAGACCCGGAAGACAATAGGCAGCCAGTGCAATGCACGGAGCACTGGATGCAGGTGCTCCCTGCGACCCGCCCCCATAAGAAGGTGGACAGCTGCATTTTACACCAGCTGCAGCTTCCGAAGCATCACCATGGGCAACCCCCACCTAGAACACATTGCAGTAGTTTAGCCTCGAGGTGACGAATGCATGGACAACAGTGACGAGATCGGAGTCTGAGACATATGGGCGGAGCCTCCTCACCAGATACAACTGGTGAAAAGTGCTCCTGGCCACAGCCAACACCTGGAAATCCAGGTGCATCTGCGAATCCAGGAGCACCCCCAGGCTCCGCACAGAGCCAAGGGAGGGTGAAGACCCCCAATAACAGGGCTGACGCCCTCTCCCAGATCTCTGACCCCGCCCACCCGCATCACCTTTGTCTTGTTGGGACAGAGTTTCAATTGGCACGACCTCATCCAATCCCCGACAGCTGCCGAACACCGGGAAAGCAACGAGACAGCAGGGCCTGGGTCGGTTGAAAATGATAAATAAAGCTGGGTATCATCTGCATGTTGGTGACAGCGAACTCCCCCGGTACGTACCACCTCCCCTAGTGGCTGCACATATACACGTTAAACCAGAGAGGGGACAGAATGGATCCCTGTGGAACCCCATACGGGAGGTCTCCAGGGGAAGATGTACAATCCCCTAGTATCACCCGCTGAGACCTATCCGCAAGGTAAGAACGGAACCATTATAAAACAATACCGCCAACCCGCCCATATCCCACAGGCACCTCATGGTTAACAGTGTCAAATGCCGCTGGTAGATCTAGTAGAACCAGCAGGATCATATGACCCCTATCAAGTTCCACCAGGAGGTCACCAACCCAGGCCACAAGCGCTGTCCTCCGTGCCATAACCCGGACTAAAACCAGACTGTGCGGGATCCAGAAAACGGGTGCGATCCAAACGCGCCTGCTGTTGACAGGCCACCACCCGTTCACTAACCTTCTCCCATTTTACAGCTGGCGAACAGAAGCTGAGAGAGAGAGTTGCTTTTAGCTAGACCGCTGCCCCAGTGCTGGCCGTGCCCACCCACGCCACCCCCCCAGGCTGGCCGGCCCATTTAAGAGCACCCCGCCAGATGTGGACGCAGAGCACCACCTGCAGAACGGTCCGGCCAAACCCAGGGCACTGGTCTAAAGCAGAGCTGCTGTCCCATGCTGCAGCTCCACTTTCAGCCATAGAGTTACAGGTGCTAGCCTAGACTGTCCATCTGGGTGATCTCTGCGTCCATCTGTTTACACCCAGAGTGACTTGCCCAAGACCTCCAAGTGCATTTATGGTTAATAATACATGATTTCGAGCTGGGTCTCCCAAATCCAAGACCAACACCTTATCCACTAGGCTACACTGCCTCTCAGAACTAAATTAAATTGCCTAACTGAGTCAGACCAATGATCCATCTTAGCCCAGTATTATCACAACCTGACATGGCAGCAGGGGTTTCAAATTTGGCTCTTCCAGGGTCTCTGACAGAGGCCATCCCAGCATACTACCTGAAGCTCCTCCAAGCCCCCAACAGGGACCTCCCCCAGGCATACTACTAGAGTAGTATGAAGTGGAGATGCCAGGAATTGAACCTGGGACCTTATACATGTAAAGCATGCACCTTTACCACTTGAGCTACCCCCCGAAAGTAGAACCTGTGGTCTCCTACCACATCCAGTAAGAGCTCTTCATCAAAAAAGACGCCATTCCTCGGGGCTTCTGTCAGCCTCCCTGACCATGCCCTGGGCACAGCTTCCCAATGGTGTAGGAAAGATGTTCTCTTCCTTACAGCATGGGAGGGGACATCAAGAGATTTGGGTTCTGTTCTTGAGATTGATGCAGAACTCCCTTTGTGACTTTGGGCAAATTAGTGTCAACCCTCCTGATAACCAACCCAGCTTATAATGAACTCCCATTTATGACAATCCCAACTTCAAGAACCATTTCTAGCAATTGTATATGCCCAAAGTCTCTTATAGGGAATACCCTAATAGAATGAACTTTCTTCTCTTCTCCTGTGGGGGGCTGGGGGGTGGTTCCTTATACTGAAGTATGCTTTGTTTCTCCTTCCCATCCATCAAATCCCTCCAAAAAACCTACTTCTTCCATCAGGATTAGAGCTGAAACAAGTAGTCAAGTCAAAATATTTATTGTGAGGCCAACAGGCCATTACAAAGCAACAAATCACAAAATTCAAAATAAAACCAGACAATAACATCCACAGAAATAAAATACATCAATTTTCCGTAGCCCCTAAGCGTGCTTTCCTGATCCAGAGATAAATCGGGCAAAACTTAGCTACTGATCTAGACCTCTCCGAATCAGTATAATTAAGGAGGGTCTTGGACAAAGCGCCCAAATCCTGTTGTCCTACACAATACCGACCCAAGAACTCCCTTCTAGGGCCACTAAGAGCTGCACAGCGGAAAAAAATATGAATGCAAGAATCAGGTTCCTGCAACTCGCAGAGCTGACATACCCTCTCTTGTCTTGACATCCCCTTATATTGCCCTTCCTGAAACAAGCAATTACTACTGTCTGGTATCGGGTTGGATATCATGGTATCCGCAGTATCCAATATCCAGTCGGATACCGATGGTATCTGGTGTTTTTTTGGTTAACCAGATTACCATTTACCAAATTACCACTTACCAAATTACTATTTACTGCATTACCATTTACCACATTACCGTTTAATTACTGTTTCTGATCACTCCCTCTGTCCAGACGAGTCTGGTTATCAAATTACCATTTACTGCATTACCATTTACCACATTACCGTTTAATTACCGTTTGTAACCACTCCCTCTGCCCAGACAGGTCTGGTTATGCAGCAAGGCGGTAATGCGTGGTAGTGCAGCAATTCAGTAAATGGTAATTCGGCAAACAGCAATCAGTAAAGAACAGTAATATCCAGTATTGCAGTTTAGCGGTTAACTTCTGTAGTTACCGGATGGTTACGAGATAACTGCCAAGCTAGCCAGAATACCAGATATTCCGTATTCAAGATATTTTTGAGAGCCAATGTATTATTTTTGTGTTCTGTAGTCAATGTAATATTCAATGTAATATTATTGTATTCTGTATTCAAGTTACTCTTGAGATCCAGTGTGGTGTAATGGCTAACGTGCACAGTACTTACACAGGGAGGGAGATGGGGACCCCGGTTCTAGTTTTGCCTTAGCCACAAAACTCACTAGGTGACCTTGGGCCAGTCACAATATTCTCTCAGCCTAACCTACCTCACAGGGTTGTTGTGAGGATTACATGTTGAGTTAAATTGTTGTATGTAAAGTGATCTGAGTGCTGGCGGGGGGGGGGAGCTATATAAAGATTATTATATTAACCGCAGATAAAAAAATTTCCCATCTGTTCCAGTTCCAATCAAGTTTCCCCTAGCTCCTCCTCCTCCTTATAAGCTCACTGATGCTTTTCCTTCTACCGTCTTATCCTTGACGCTTCCCTACCTACCTCCTCTTGGCACTAAGCACGCACACCTGCAACTTCATGAACATAGCCCTTGCATTCCCTCCCGCTGGCCTCCCTTTCCTTGTCCATCGTAGACTGTAAGTAGGGGTGTGCAGCTGGCATGGCATTTGTTTTCATTTCGTTTTTGTTTCATTTACCAAAAAACACCCTTCGTTTTGGGGGCTTTGGGGGGGGGGATTCAGCATTTTTGGGGTTTTTTTCATTTCATTTTATTTAAAATAATTTTAAAAAATATTAAAATCACTGCACGTGTGCAAAATGGCCACTGGACCATTCTGCACATGTTGCAGCCCTTTTCCAAAAGGGGTCGCCGGGCCATTAGGCGAATGCGCGGTCCTTTCCCATTCTGCACATGGGCAGCCCTTTCCCAAAATGGCGCCAGGGCACGCATGCGTACAATGGTCCAGTGGCCATTCTGCACATGTGCAGTGATATATTTTTTTATATATATATTTTAAAAACCCTTAAAATTAAAAGATCACAGTGCACACCCAAAATGGCTGCCAGGGCCATTCTGCGCATGCACACCCTCTCACACACACTTTAAAAAATATATATTATTATAAAAAGAACTGACACTTCCTTCTTCATTTTCACCCATTTTTGTTATCTTTGTCACCCGTTTTTGTACTTTAATTACTAAAATGAACGAGGCTTCATTCATTTTAGTAATTAAAATAACAACCGAGTTGCACACCCCTAATTGTACGCCCCTCGGGGCAGGGACCTTGCTCTAATATTACCTGTGCATCACCGGACCCATTGCTAGAGCTATTGAAATAAGGATAAGTCAGGCTGACACTATGAGCACAGTCCTCTGGTTGGTTCAGTGGGACTCACGCTGGTGCTAACTGCTAGCAGTGGCACTAAGCAGCCAGAGGATCATGCAACGTGTCTCCGTTTCTTCCTTGGTCAAATAATATCAGTTGCTGCCCCACAAATATTCTAAAAATTCTTAGGTCAGGACCTCTGAAAATCACACGGTTGATTTGAAAGCTGTGAGAGGTTGGGTTTAAAAAGGAGGGGCGGTGTTTGTCTTTGTCTTGTGTCACTCATTAGGGACTAATGACAGTCACACCTTCAAGCTTTTCTCTACAGTTGCTGGAAACTTCCTCCTTTAGAAAAAAAGCTGGGATTCGCCCCATTTTATCGTTTATTTAATTTATATTTATTTTTAAAACGTATACCCCACCCCGCCTGCCACAGGCAGCTTGGGGCGGCTTACAACAATAAAAACAATGAAAACAATGAAAAACATTAAAAAGGAGGAAATAGGGGAAAGAACAACCCCCCTACCCCCACCCATCACCCCTCTCCCCCGCCAAACGCCTGGCGAAACAGTCAGGTCTTACAACTTTTCCGAAAAGAGGGGAGGTCCGGGGCCAGCCGGGCCCCCACTGGAAGGGAGTTCCATAGGCGTGGCGCAGTCACCGAGAATGCCCTCTCCTGCGTGGTCACCCGAGAAACTCGGGGGACCTCGAGCAGAGCATCCCCGGACGACCGCAGGAGCCGATTCAGGACACGGGGGGGGGGGGGGTGAGGCGGTCTCGCAGACAGGCGAGAATCATGGGTAATTCTGAAATGACTGTCTGAAATAACTATCCGGTATGCAGCTGGATATCATGGTAGCTGCAGTACCTGGTAAGCTACTGAATAATATGCATTTTGTGGCTGGCATATATCTATTTAACCAGATTACTGTTCACCACATACCATTTACCAAAACACCCACATTACCGTTTAATGACCATTTGACCCTTTTTCTTTTCTTTTCATTCCCTCCCTCTATCTGGACTGGTTCATTCATGCCGTAAACAGTAATGCAGTAAACGGTAAATGGTAATACCCAGTGTTCCTGTTTGGCGCTTAACCTCCATGGTTACCACATCATCACCAACCTCTCCGCCTCAGTTCTCCATCTGTAAAATGGGAATATGTGTGTGTGTCTTTCCCTGTGTGTTCCCCTGGTCAACCTTAGATTGTAAGCCCACCGGGCAGGGACCTTTCTTTGAAATCTCTGACTGGAAAGCACTGTGTATGCCTAGTAGCGCTATGGAAATGATTAGCCGTAGAAGTTCCATCCATATATAATGTATTAGTTCAGCAAATATTTGCTATTCACAATACGTAGAAGTTACCGAATAACCAACAAGCTATCCAGAATACTGGGTATGAAACCGTGGGTCGGGTTTTGGCTATTCGTTTAGTCACTGATCTCGAGTCTTAGGCTTTAAGAAACTCCTTTAATCGTAAGAGCTCCGGGGAAGGGAGCAGAGATGAGGGCATGCACCCAAGGAGAGGGGATGGAACCATGGTACAGATCCATGATCTATTCTGGACGCCTCCTCACCCCTTCCCTCCCTCTATTCTGACCACATCCCCCTAGACATTCTCATCCCTGACTCCTGTCCTCTTTGTGGAACTAGAGTGACCCACGGGAGGGAGACGTTTCCCTGCTTTAACCAGTTTACATTTCTATTTCATTGAACATTCCTGTTCCTGTTCCATGAGAGAGAGCGAGGTACCTCCTACTTGCTGGCCTCCCTCGCTCTCACCTGTCCCCCCTTATCGCAATCCAAAACTCCGCTGCCAAGGTCATTCACTCTGCCCGTCGCTTCGACCATGTGCAGCCTCTCCTCCTCTCCCTTCACTGGCTCCCCCTTCCTGAACGTATCCTGTTCAAACTCCTGGTTTTCACGTTCAAATCGCTCCACGACCAGGCTCCCCCTTACGTCTCGGACCTAATTTCCCTACGCACTCCTGCACGTGCTCTCCGCTCTTCCTCTGTCCCCTCCCTCACTCTCCCTCGTTTCTCTTGCTCGCCTAACCGCCTTCGACCCTTCTCCCTCGCTGCCCCTCATGCCTGGAACTCCCTCCCTGCCCACATCCGCCTTGCCCCCTCCCTCCGCTCCTTCAAATCCCTCCTCAAAACCCACCTTTTCCTTGTTGCCTTTCCCAATGCCTGTTAGTCTTTCCCCTTACTCTTACTGCCGGCCCTCCTCTGCTGACTGCTGCCACCAACCTCTCTGTAAACCAAGCCAAGCACACGCACCTGAGACTTCGCATCTGCTTGAGTGTTTGTTTGTCTTCTCCCCTGTCTCTCCCACTGTCCCCTCTTCCTTGTCTCCCCCCCTCTTTTTTTTGTCTTTTAGATTGTAAGCCACAGGCAGGGACCATGTCTAATTCTATGTTCTGTACAGCGCCAGGTCACATGACTGGTGCTATATAAATGTTTATAATAATAATAATAATAATAATAATAATAATAATAAATGGGGGCTGCCCCATCTCCATCATCCTTGCCTGTTATTGTGTACCCCTGTATCATGCCCCTCCTCTCTTCCTCACAAGAAACTGCCTTGGTCATGTCAGTCTCTCTGCCTAGCACGATCTTTCCTGCCCTCTCTTTTCCTCACCCATTTCAGAGCTCCCGCTGCATCGACTGAGGGTGAAAACAGACATGACGCTAACCACCCTTTAACCACCCTTGGTGGTCATTTATGCATGTTTCAGGGCTGCAGAGGGCACCAATACAGCCCTGCAACATGCATAAATAACCACCAAGGGTGGTTAGCGTCATGTCTGTTTTCATCCTGAGATTACATGATCAACAGAGCCAACGGTGGGATTGCAGATGAGGACACGCCCTTGAATCTAGACTACCTCTGATCCTGTGCCTGCGAGGAATGCTCTTTCCACAAATCCGCGCTTTAGCGCATTGGAATTTTCTGGCTGGTGATGGAGCTTGCCTGCTCACCGTGCCATATGCTGTTGTCAGCCTCTGTCAGCAAGTGTTTCCTCTCCCATCTTGCCACTGTTACTCAGCAAACAGACCTCAGCAGGCACATGCTGGCATTCCTACTAGCACGTCTCTCTCTCTGCTGCAAGTTAGGCTTCAAGATGAGTCAGCAGGAAAGGAAACCAACCCACCTAAGTCTATTAGAGTGTGTGTGTAGCAAGGCCGAGTGCCTGTGGGTCTACTGGCCCTTTAAGGGGAGTAGCACTGGCATGCAGGGTGCAGGCGCTAGCTGAGGCCTAGGCGCTTGAGTGAAGGAGGACAGCGCCTAGATGCCCCGTACCTGGGCCTGGACTTTGCCAGGTCAGCCCAGAGCCTAAAGAGACCGAGTGGGGATCAGGCTGGGGGAGACAAGAAGGAAGCAGGAGCTGAGGGGGAGCTGTGCTTCAGGTACTGGGCCGTAGGGGTGGTCCACTGAAGGAAATTATGGTCCGGTTCCATTTTACAGTTCTGGTTCTGCAATTTCTGGATTTAAGTACCAATTCATATTATGGATCCGTATTTAAATCAATAAAACAATAGCAAATAATAATAATAATAATAAATAAATTAATTAATTATATCCATTGTGCATACGCAAATGGCCACTGGGCCATTCTTCACATGTGTGCTCTTTTCCAAAATGGCAGCGGCAGTGTCACTACCATTTTGAAAAAGGGCAGCCAGTCTGCGCATGCACAAAATGGCCACTACACGTGTGCCGACTGGCTGCCCTTTTCCAAAATGGCGGTGATGCTGCCACTGCCATTTTGAAAAAGGGTGCACATGTGCAGTACAGTCCAGTGGCCATTTTGTGCATGCACACTTATTTATTTGTTTGTTTATATTTTAACCAAACTACAACAGGGGCATTGCCCATTACGAGCAGTTACAAATTCAATCCGAACCGAATTCCCTCCCCTGCCAGGCAGCCTGAGAGTGGGGGTGAGAGTTGTGCCTGAGAGAGTCTGGGAAGAGGCACTGGGAAGTGGAACCTGACCTCAAGGGGTGTTTGGCCTGGCCAGAGGGTCCAGGGAATTGCTACAGACTGTATGCACATCGAAAAAAGAGCACAGAGTGAAGATCTCGCTGTGGGTTGGCTTCTTGGAGGGGCCTGATCCTGCACGTAACCACACCCCTAGGGGAACACCCTGTTCCATGGTGGCTGCACAAAGCAAGGTCCTGCACTCAGCTCCGCAGCATTCCTGCCTCTGTCTTTTGCCTGAAAGAAACACGGTATGTTGCAGAACCGCATCTGGTCCGTTCCAAAATGTCTCCGGCAGCAGCGGGCAGAACGGAACCTATTGATTTGTCGGAAAACCCCAAACACCTGTACCTAGGACCTTTCCCAGTTCTAATTCAGGTGCTTTCGCTCAGGAGCGGGGGGAAATCAGGGCAGGCAGGTTCCACGTAGGCAGGTATGAACTGCCGATGGGGTTTAGAACATGGCACCCACCCCATGAGCAACAATACTTGGGATCGCAGCAGCAACATGCTCGAGCAGGGAACTCTCGAGCTGAATGGACCAGGACAGGCTGCTTTGCATCTCTGCCCACATCTCACTCATCTCCTTGCTGGATCTCTGTTCTTGTACCCATGCCTCCTCAAGTCCTTGGCCCACTGCCAGCACTGGTTCATGTGTCACTCTGTTGTGCTATTTAATCAGAGATTCCTTGGAACACTGCCTCATTCCTGTAGCATGTCACCAGGGCATATTAGACCTCCTGCTTCCCCCATAGAAGAATGACGGCTTCGGTCTCGGGAACGCAGCGTTGGTGGGCAGATCAGTAGGTGGAGAGTGACTGTGATTGCCCGGTGATAGTAATGGTACTGCTTGTTGCCTGGTTGTCTGTTTGAGTCATGGCCCCAGCAATGGTAATCCACCACAAATCATTCCCGAGAATGCAACAGCTGGCAAACCGCAAGTGTCGCTGGGCATGTACTGTCGACCAGGATGAGCTGGGAGAACACATTTGAAAATGGCGTGTTGGGCTTTACGGCAAACATTACGTGCACACCAGTGAGAGGGGAGGGAGGGGCAGGAAGTGGTCACTCCTCGGAATGCTCTAGGCTTTTCGCCCAGGATTCTATGGTGCTGACGGACCTGTACGTTGCACGCAGTTAATTGACAGGATGTGGACACGCGGGTGCACGCTTGCCCGCATTTGTCTGCATGGCGGGTTCCATACGTTCCAAGACCCCGCTGTGAGTGGAGGCTGCATGTCCTGTGGGGGCAAACACCTAATAAATGGGCAGGTGGACACTCACCTGGTGTGGGCTCCCGTCTCATTTGTGAACACCCAAAGAGACAGGCATACTAAAAAACAAACAACTCCCCCAGAAATAAAAAATATATATTTAGTTTATTATCTACTTTATTTTTTGCTTACTTACAAACTTGGAACATGCTCTATTTGTATGACTTAACTTTCCAAATAAATAATATTTATATAACGGTTACTATGGGCTTTATTCTATATTATATTGTACAGGCACCGGGCCCACCTCTGGCCACAGTCTGAGCAGTCGGACAGCGTGTTCGAGAAGATGAATAAGGGGATGAGTGAGATGTGGGCAGAGATGCAAAACAGCCTGTCCCGGTCCATTCAGTTCCAGAGTTCCCTACTCGAGCACGTTGCTGCTGCGATCCCGAGCATTGTTGCTCAGGGGTGGGTGCCATTTTCTAAAAAAACCCAATCAGCTGTTCATGCCCACCTGTGTGGAACCTGACTGCCCACACTCGTTGCCCCCCACCCCTGGGGGAAGCACCTGAACCCTCTCCACGCTGCGTTCACCCAAGGAAGAGACACTCCTGCATGCCTCCTGCAAACCCTCCACCACACCCGGATTGCGGGAGGAGGATCAGGACGATGTCCCACACCCACTGCCACTTAAGCGATCAAACCTAAGCTGCCCCCAGAAGACACAGGTGGAAGAAGAAGAAGTTTGATATTTAAATAGTTCAATATTTATAGTTCTATATTTAAAGTTCTTTAATTTAATACAGTTTAATAAAGTTTTATACCATTTAATCAAGTTTAATGATGCTTTATGCAATTTAATGACATTCTTTAATTTTTCATAATCCATACATTCTGTGCTTCTTCTGGGAAAGGAGGGACGTTTGGGGGACGGGAGCCAATAGAGATTGGCTGTATGGCATAGCGATAGGCTGGGAAGAGGAGTGGGGACAGGAGGATGGTGTAGGGAAGGAAGGAGGGGGGTCTTGGAGAACGGCGATATGCCATAGCGATAAGCTGCTTTGGGGGCTAGGAGTTGGAAGGGAAGGGAGGGGGGTGGCAGGTGCACTGAAAATGGGGGGTGAGGAGTCCACTGGCCATGCACTCACATTTGGGGGAGGGAGGCAAGTAGCCAGCTGCACACCTGTGCCTCTGAGCTTCCTATTGGCATCCCCAAACCACCTAGCCTGGGAATGCCAACAGAAAAAGCAGAGGTGCAAGCCTACAACTGGCTAATCTGCAAATGTCAATAGGGAATGCATGGGGAAAGGCTGCCTGGAGGGAAATAGCATGGGGGTGGGATGGGAGAGGAGGGAAAGTATGCCATCCTGGAGGGAAGCCGGATAGGCCAGTGGAAAACACAGTGACACACAGGAAACATTTTTAAAGGCTTTATTGATAAGACAAAAAGATCATTTGAAACAGTTCACTGATGCTCATTAAACTGTCAGCGATGGTGGGTGTTTTGACTAGTATTCTGGTTGATGTGCCGACACAAGGCATCTCAGAGCTTTCTGGCTATGCGCTGCTCCACTTGGTTCAGCTGGTCCCGGAATGGAGACACTAGCTCTCCAGAGCTCACTGGCGGGGGGGTTCTCCACCATAACCCCACCAGTCTCACAGATGTTGTGACGAACACATGCACAGTTGTTAGCGAGAGAACAGCCTCTCGCTGGGAATTGATCCTAGCAGCTATTGGTTTCCAGCGCTGCTTTAAAAGCCCTAAAGCCCTCTCCACAACCGAGCAAGTGGTGCTGAGCTGCCAGTTAAAATACCTTTGCGCCAGGGTGTGGACAATGTTGTATGCTTTCATGATTCTTTTGTTTGTTTGTTTGTTTAAAAAACCTATGTCACTTTGTGTTTGTAAGCATGCACTGGACTTCCAACTGCTAAAGAGGGTGGGACCTTGGGAAGGGGGTGGAGTCATGGGCGGGGCAATATTTTGTTTGCCCTGGACCCCACCTGCACAATGTGACCACATAGATTCAGGACCTTTTCCTACATGCTGTGCATTGCTGGTGTCCTGTGAGCAATCCCCAGTCTTCTACTAGGCAGACATGCAACTTAGCACACTTGAACATCGGTTTAAAATTTCTTACGCATGCTGCAGGGCTGCACTGACGCCCTATGCAGCCCTGCAACATGCATAAGAAATTTTAAACCGGTGCTAAAATGGTGTTAAAGTGTGCTACGGTGTATGTCTGTTTTCACCCTAGATATGATCAGAGCTGCTCAGTTCCTTGCTTTAGTGACAAGGACTGTTTTTACATGTGCACAATGATTCCGAAGTAGCTGTAAGTCTGGATTTGTCATTCCAGAGTTGTCGTTCAGGGATAACTGTTTACATAATCATTAATATTCTGGAATAAGCACTAAGGGACGGGCTCCAGTCCAGGATAAGCATTTACGCATTCACTATTTTGGACTTATTTAGTCCGGAGTAAATAAATATTAAAAAATGAGGATGTATAACTCTGGGTTAAAACCAGATTCTGAATTTATTTGCTCCAGAATAACTGCTTACACAAACACTTAATTCCAGACTTAGACCGCATTCACACCTTCTGATCCAGGCCGGTCCATGCAGATTTTGGCTCCAGCCTCCGGGAGAGAATCTGGAAGCACAAAATATGCGTGGGGTTTGGTCGGTGCGGGCCACTGCCCCCCAGGTGGCTTTGCTAGCAAACATCCAGAAGAGTGCCGAACAGGGAATTCCAGCTCTGTACTTTTCCGGGTAACTGCCGGCAAAGCTGCATGGGGGAGGGGGGGGGGCTTTCACACCAGCCAAACCCCGTGCATATTTTGGCTTCCGGATTCTCTCCTGCAGCCAAAATCTGCGTGGACCGGCCCAGAGCTGAAGGTGTGAATGCGGTCTTAGAGGTTTTACTCTAAAGATTTATGATGATGTAAAACCCAGCCAGGGTTGCACTGAGGGTTGCCACCTCTCCTGGGTGATCTCTGGACTCCAGGAAAAGCCTTCGTTTCGAGGGAAATTGGGGATTCAGGCCCCTGCAGGGCTGCACAGGTTGCAGCCTATATCGTCTCCTCACTTTGAAGTGAGGAGCAGGCCGTCTCTTCCCCCCTCCCTGCCTCTATCCCCAGCCAAGCCGGCAGCCATTAACTGAGCTGCGAGGCATTTGTTCGGCTGGATTCTTGGCTGTGATCATGGTGAACGTCCTTTCCTGCAGCGCAGCTGGCAGCAGGCTGTTCTGGCAGCTTTCTGGAGGTTAATGGGGCTCATGCCCTCTGAGGAGGGGACCGGGTTTGGGACACTGAGGTCAGCGGAGGGAGCCCTTGGCTGCTCAGCGCATGCAGTTCCCAAAAAAGCAGGCATCAGAGAGCAGCCATGTCTGTGCAAGGAGACGGCTTGCTTCTCTCCACTAGCAATGGCATGTGCTAGCTTCCCAATGCAGCTTGCTAGTTTTTATTTATTTGTTTAAATTTGATACCCTGTCCTTCAGCTTACGATATCAATACACACAAAAACACATTAAAATCCCTCAAAACCCACCCGCAACCCTAATTAAACCCAGCCCCTATCCCCGCCTGCCAAATGCTTTGCCAAAAAGGAAGCTCCGGAATAGGCTGAGGCTCAGACTGTCGGGCTTCTACAGGGTGGGAGCCGGGTTCCTCAATACTGGGCAGCAACCCAAGCCACCCCTCGGAGCCCTCGCGTCGTACCGACACACACCGGGAATCCTCCCGGTGCATTCAATGGCCAATCCGCCCCTGCTAGGGCACGTCCGGCTGACTGCAAGATCATGGTGGCGAATAGGAGAAGCGGTCTTTCAGATGTGTACGGCCCAGGCTACTTAGGGTGTTAAAGGTCAAAATCAGCACCATGAATTGTAGCGGGAAAGCTATTGGTTGCCAGTGCAGACTTCAAAGCTTAGTTACTAAAGCTTAGTTACCCTTCGGTGCTTGGAAGGAGACAGATTAACACAAGGCACCTATGGCTCCAGTAAAAGCAGAGTCTAAGCTTTACTGGAGTTGGAGATTCCTTGTGTTAATCTTTCTCTTTCCAAGCACCGAAGGGAAAACCGTGGGCCTCAGTCATTAAGCTGCTTTGGGATTGATTTGGTCTTTTAGCCCCAGCAATGGGTAGGGTTACCACCATGACAGTTAAAATGAATACCCTCAGAAACAAGCAACCCACCCAATCCAATCCGCAAGCGACTTTCGTAATTCCAGTTATTTTCTTTGTCGTTTCTTGGGAGTTTTTGTTTTCCTTTGTGTTCATTTGAACCCGGGACCTCTCCCTCCCACTCCAATTACTGTGCTCTTGACTGCTACGCCACACTGGCTCGCTAGCAGAAACTGCAAACACTGAGTGCTTGAGCATCATCGCAATGTCATTTGGGAGGCGTGAGCCCGACTCAAAAGAAAAAAGAAAGAAAAAAAGCTATACTTTTATTTCCTACCCCCTGCAGTTTAGTTACCACCTACCCAGATTTGATCCCGAGTCTCCAGGGTTTGACACATCATCGCTGGGCACTGGGTGAAGCTCTGATTTCCCAGGTTTAGACATGGAGGGGGGGCTACTAGATTTTTTTCAAGTGGGTGGTGTCCCATCCAAAGGGGCACGCTGCAGCCTGCCATCAAGTCCTCCTCCCTCACGCTGCTGCTGCTGCTGTTCCTGCGAGGACGTCTCCAGCCTGCCTAGATGAGTGGGACCATGGCAGGGAAGGGGAGGAGGGCTGGATTCTTAAGTCCAGCTATTGCAGGGCTGGGGCAGGGCTGGACCAGGGATTATATCTATCCTCCCCATGTGTTGCCCATGGTCGCACCCCTTTCTGACATAACCCCGCCTCTTCTGAAGCATCGATGTCATAGTGCTCCAGAGGGGCAGGATCACGTCAGAAAGGGATCGGGGAAATCTCTATGACCCCCTGCTTCCCCTGGAAGGCCCTGATTTCTCTGGGTGACTGGGGGCACCCTTGGCTGACCAAGAGAAATTGGAGCTTTCCCCCAAGAGCTTGGAAACTGTGGCTCAAAACCTGGTCCCTTTGGGTGGAACCTGGAGACCGTTCCACTCCGCTCCACTCTGACTACCTCCGACAACACGGTGCTGCCTCTCCTGACTCCTACGCAGCTTCACTTGCTGAACCAAGCCTGAGGCTATGCTGCTGCCTGCCTTTTGTTGCTGCCACCACTTGCTGGAAAGGTGAGTATTCTCGGAGGGGGGGGGGCTGGATCCAGGGTGTGGGGCGGCTGGGTGGAGGCAGCAGATCTGGTGGATCTGGGTGGAGACTGGGAGGTCTGTGTGAGCTGGGGAGAGGATGGTGATGGGCAAGTGGGGCGGGGGGGGGGGCAAGTCCATTTCTTGCACGTGGGTCCATTCCAGCCTAGTTACATCCCTGTCCAGGGGTGGATTTTAGCTGTGGACAGCAAATTCGTTATTTGTTTTAGCTCTAGAAGCAACTGAATAACCAAAGAGACAAATATAAAAGATATCCCGATTTCCATTTCGGCGGTGGATGTTATTGGCATATTCAGGGGGCTAGCCAAAAAATGTGACAAATATCCATGAACAAACAACCTGCTCTTGGTGTTCAGCACAAGCTGAGATGAACCGGCCCCAAGATCTAGGGAAGAAAGTGTAGTGGAGCTCATTGTGGGTGGGTCCCAGCAGCAGGAAATATTTCCCCTCCTGAAGACAGGATTAAGTGGGTCTAAGTCGACTCTGGCAGTATATTGGGGGGTAGGGTGGAGTAGGCAGACCCGATCTGCCGGAGACCCTGGAAGAGCCGGATTTGGACCCAGATTTGAAACCCCTGCTGCCATGTCAGGTTGTGACAATACTGGGCTAAGATGGACCATTGGTCTGGCTCAGTTAGGCAGTTTAGTAGTAGTAGATCATTTGGGTCAGCCAAGCCTCCTGCCTCCCCACAGTAACGCTGGACTGCAGGGTGAGAGCAGGGTAAAGGTGGGTCAAAACAGCCATTCTGGTTTTGCGGACATTTCCCCCAGTCAGGGGGAGGGAGAAATGCTTGCCATTTGCTCATGTGAATAATAGCCACCAGCTAATTTGTGCACACACAACTGGCCGTATTATTGTGTTCTGTCTGATCGAAATTTGGAAACAACAATTGGACTGATCGTTCGTTCCAGTTTCCAACAATCGGACGGAATAAAATGCCTGGTTCCGATGGAACTGGAACTGAGCAAAAAATGTGTATTCAGGGGGCAGGTGGAGGCAGAAGTGAGTGGTTTCAGGGGGGTACAGATGGGGCCAGTAGGAATGGGACTCTGGGAGGAATTTGGGGGGGTGTACTTCAGTGCTTTGTGATCTTAGGATCTAATTTCAGTTTTTTGGGGGGGGTTGCATTGATCCCCCCTGCCTCCGTTTTTTTCTCATTGACTTCAATGAGATTTTCTCCCCTTGAGGTCAATGAGAACAAACTGGGGGATCAATGAAAAAAAATCAACAAATTGCCAGAAAAGAAAAAGAGCCACAATTTCTATTTTATGGTTTTAAAACCAAAATGGCCATTTTTGGGGCCGTTTGGGTTTTATCAGAAACCAAAATTCCTACCCCCTAGTGGGCAGGAGCAGGATCTCCAGGGTGAAGGCAGGGATAGAAGTGGGCAGGGGCAAGAGGTAGATTTCTAAGGAGGAGGCAGGTAGGGATGGGAGTCGGGGCGGGCAAGAGCTTGGTTTGCACAGTGGGACACACAGGTCACAGAACCGGGTCTGTGAAGCTTTTTCCCTTCTGTGCCATGTTCTCCCGGACTCAGTCTGCAACAAACCCAAAGAGCAGAACCGGCCTGAAGACATTTAGCAGCAGAAGCTTTCTTTCATGGAACAAAATATTGTTCCCAGCAACATTTTTAATGAAGATATAAAAGCCTTTTTTCTATTCCTCTCCGGTCAAGATCAGGGAGCAGTAGCGCAGCTTCAGTAGTGGACGCGGAATTAAAAGCTTCCTCCCCGAAACCAAACAAAGCATTTACAAGCATTGAGCTTCACACAGACTTTCACTGGAACGTGGGCTGCTTTGTCTGGTGCTGACCGTTCAGCGGAATTTACACCCGGGTGGGAACACAGGATAATCGCAGGTGCCAATATCTGAACCGAGGGCAAAGTCCCTCGTTTTATTGAATTTTCAGAGCAGTGCCACAGATTGAAAGCTCGGTTTTATAGCATTAGAGGCAGGGCTCTGTGTATTCTTTCATTTCCCCCCCAAAATTCTGCAATCAGGAAACCTGAATTTGGCAAAGAGAAAAATCAAGATTCTGCGAGGAGAATAAATTATGCAAATGAACCAAATTCAGAAAATTCTAAGTGCAAATGAATTTTCCAGAATGTCATTCCATCAATTTTGAATATTCCATCTCTTTTTTAAAAAAAAATAAAAAATCACAAAATACCACATAATCCTATCAGCGAGGGGCTCTGCTCTTACCTGAGAGGAGAGCTCGGGGTTGCTTGGCACAGGGCCTCATAAATAAACCAACAGCTAACAGTGCCAGCTCTCCACTATCTAAATGCTTTGCTATACAGACGTGGTGAGGGTTCATTCACACTAGGACTGAAATGAACAGTAAACATTTTACATGCAAGTATTTCTGAATTTCCGAGGACCGACTCCAAGTGTTCGGCCTCAGTACTCGGTAAAATAAAACTGAGTACTGAGTATTTTCCGAGTACTCTTATACAGGGGCAGGAAAGCCCTATATGTTGCTAATTTCAGGATTTTCCGAGTACTGAGTAGTACTGGGCTGATTCCTCAGTTACTCAGTATCCAGTAAAACCAAGTCGGATACTGAGATACTCAGTAAAAACCAAGTAATTTTGAATATCGAGTTTCAGCACTAATTCACACAATATCTTTTTAGAGTGGGGAGTGGCATAAAAACCCACATTCTGAGTGTTGTGTGAAATCCTTACCACTTCCTTGCTCCTTGACAATCTGGCCACAGGATGCCACGGGGCAGGGCATTGAAAGGAACGGAAATCGGCCACCGTGTGGATGCGTAGCTCCGGGACAAGGCAGTATTGCCAACCCTCCCATTTAAATTCAGGAGGTTTATGAAAAATACATGTTGCAGGGCTACATTGGAACCAATGCTGCCCTGCAACATGTATTTTCCCATAATCCTCCTGATTTAAAGGGGAGGGCTGGGAATACTAGGGGCAAGGCAAACACAGATTAAGGAGCAAGTAGTAAATTTGCAGGGGAGAAGGGGACTGTGCAAACAAGCGATCACAAAGCAGCTTGCAGGTGGTCGTGAAGCAGCAGGAATTAAGAGATTGAAGCACTTACCCTCTGTTATCTTTCCAAAGCAGATGAGTCACCTCCAACAGGGCTATTAAGTTATTACACTGTGTTATTATATTAACGTCAGGCCCGTTTTCGGGAGGAGATAAGCTTTCAATTAACGGCAGATTAAAATGAAGTTTATCAGGAGGCTGCCCACATCTCCCACACAAGGAGTGGGTTTTCTTCCTTTCCTCTCCGTGCTGGAACGATGATGAAAAGAAACATCTCTATTCATTATCAAAGCGGCTCTGGCTAGATCAAGTCTGTTAACCTCCTGCCTGGGTTGTTTTCACTGATCTCCTCCCCTCGCCCCTTTTCCGCCACATGGAAGAACCTTGTGGGACTGTGGCTTCTTTGCCAGGCGAACGCTCTCCGCTGGGGGGGGGGGCTGACAGCTCCTATTAAGGGGAGCGAGAATATTAGAGATATTCGAGGAGCACAGTGGGGAAAGTTAAGTATATACTGCAAGGGGACCATGCAGATTTTAATTACAGATTTCCTCCAGAAATCCATAGAAACTCTGATTAAACTCCTAATTACTTTGAAAGAAGTGAATAAACAGTCAATAAGATGAACAGCATTCTCTCTCTTCTGCCCCCGGTCCTCCTTTCTTCTGCAGCTCTTCTGTGCACGGCTTGTGAATGCTGAACAAGGGGCCGGGGATTTCACGGAGGGCAGAGGGTCTGGTGTCAGGAGCTGGAGCAGAGGCAGGAGTGAGGTTAGACGCTGATGACCGGAGCATGGCACCAGGAGGGAGGTACAAGGTGGTACGATTCCACCCCCTCCCTCAGCTCCCACACAGTCCCAGCCTCTCCAAGCGTTGTGATGTCAGAACGGTGCGGGACACTCTTCCCCTTTCTGACATGATCACATTGATTTATTTTTACAATTTATATGACACCCCCTCCTGCCTCAGGCATCTCAGGGAAGCTCACGATATATTAAAACATTTCAAACATTAATAATTTCAGTTAAAACAATGTAAAACCTTATCCCCTCCTACCCTAGCCCAACCCACCCACCCCATCTCCCTCGGGAAAGGCCTGGCGGAACAGTCAGGTCTTACATTGTCTGTGGAAAGAGGGGAGGCTGGCAGCCAAGCGGATCGCCAATGGGAGGGAGTTCCACAGCCGCGACACAGTCACAGAGAACCCTCCTCATAGTAGACACCCGGAAAACCCGGGGAACCCCGAGGAGGGCCCCCCAGCCGACCGCAGGGGCCGCTCTAGGACCTGAAGAGTGAGGCAGTCCTGCAGATAGGCAAGGCCAAAGCCATTTAGGACTTTATAGGCCAAAACCAACACCTTGAATCAGGCCCGGAAAACCATCGGCAGCCAGTGCAGAGAGCGAAGCACTGGTGTAATATGCTCCCAGCGGCCCAGTCCTACCAGAAGATAGGCCACCGCATTCTGCACCAGCTGTAGCTTCCGAGCCATCACCATGGGTAACCCCACGTAGAGCGCGTTACAATAGTCCAATCTGGAGGTGATGAAAGCATGGATGATGGTGGCCAGGTCAGAGCCTGAGAAAAATGGCCGAAGCTGTTGCACCAGATGTAATTGGCGAAAGGTACTCCTTGCCACAGCCTGCACCTGGACATCCAGGCAGAGCTGCGTGTCGAGAAGCACCCCCAGACTCCATACCTGGGGTACCAATGGAGGGCAGACCCCACCAATAACGGGGGGCACCATCTCCATCGCCTTACCCACCAGCATCATCTCCGTCTTGTCGGGATTCGACCTCAGTTGGTTAGTCCTCATCCAGTCCCCCACAGCCGTCAAACACCGAGTAAGCACCGAGACTGCCAGGTTTGGGTCTGTTGAAAAAGAGAGAGCATATTGATGACACCGCACGCCGGATCACATCACCGAGTGGCTGCATGTATATGTTGAACAGGAGAGGGGACAAAACCGAACTCTGTGGGACTCCATACGTGAGGTCACAGTATGACGAAAAAGACTCCCCAAGAACCACTCACTGGGTTCTACCGGTCAGGAAAGAGCGGAACCACGTGGCCCCTTTTCTGAGTTTCATGGTGTCGTGATGCAAACAGAGGGGTGAGGTCATATCAGAAAGGGCATGCCCCTCCCTGAACGTAATTCTGCCAGCATTCTGGACCAGACCCCTAGTTAGTGAACAAGAATCAAATCCCAGGAGCCAGGTTGGAAGCTAAAAATCAGATGCCAAAAACCAGAGACAAGACAGAAAACAGGAACCAAAGGCCCAGAGATAGTCAGGAGCCAGAGATCAGTCTAAAAGGTTCCAAGGCAATGGAACAGGAAAGGATGGACGACAGGGGCTGGGAAGCAGGCAGGCGGGAAGGCAGGAGGGCAGGCAGGTTGGAGACAAGTGGGACTAAAGATTAGGAGAAAGGGCCAAGACTAGAACAAGCTGGGAAAGCCCAGCAGACCACTAGGAAGTACTGAGATGTGGCTAGGGGGGTCTGGAGTGGAGCTGAAATGACAGGCATACCCTTTGAATTTCTGGTACGCAAACTGAACCAAAGATTTCGGGCCCTTTTCGGTACTCGAACCAGTTTTCAATCGGATACCTGAAATATTGTAATGTTGAAATACTGACAACCTGGTATACCGAAATACCGATTTCATCCCAATTTCATCCCAGATTTTTTTGTGGGGGGAACTAGGGTATTATTTTTGTAACCTAAATTTTTTGAATACTTGAACAGTATTTGGGTACTGTGATGAGCTATAAAACAGAGAAGATGATACTTCTGTTTTCTAAGTTGTTTTCGGTCTTGAGCCTGGGTTGACACTCAAACTTCCACTTGTGGACTTTGGCCATTTTTACACAGACGCCCGACCCTCCCTCCCCACGCGCGTGCTTGGTGTTCGGACAGGTGCGTGGTGGAGGGGGCAGTCCGTGTACACAGTCGCAGGGGGGGATGGGTGTTTGCCGGGTGTGCACTCATGTAAACACCACGGGCAATGGGTGTTTGTGCGTACACGCTCCCGGCGCACACCCACCGAGCTCTCCAGTAAAACAGACACCCACCCACCATGCCAAAACACACCCACCCACCCCCATCCATGTATTAATAGTCTTTTATTTTAAGTCTTTAATATGTATGGATTTGAATTAGGTTGGTGTAATGAGCAAGAATAGCCACTGAAGGCCGTTTCTTCACCCCATATACCGGATTCAGCAAGCTTGAGAAATTGTTTTGAGAATCTCCTTTTGTTTTGTAAGCTCTCGGGCAGGAACCATGTCGATCTTATTTTTTGTAACGCGCCAGGTACATCGTTGGCGCTATATAAATGCTTATAATAATAATAATAATATAGTTCTTCTGAGATAACGGTTTGGTATAAAAGACTGATGATCACCTCCTTAAATTGACTTTCTTGTAGGAAATGCTGGGACTGTCCCCCTTAGAAGGTGTTATATTTTTATGGAATATAATAGAAAACTCTTAAAGATTGCATGAATTATAATAGATTTAATTTGATATCTATTATTAAATTATATATATAATTATAGTTGTTTTCATTATATAATTATATAATTATATATATCTATATCATTATTTATATTTTTATAACATAAATAAAATTATAAGTAGCTGCATTTTATATTTCAATAGAACCTATTATATTTTAATTATACTATAATATATATTTTATATATTTAAATATTTTATTTTAATATATTACATATTATAATAAAATATTAGTATATTTTAAGGTACCGTCCTTCTTTCTTTCGCCATGGTATTATACTTTATTTACTTTATTTACTTGTAGTCGAACCTTTAAGGATAAAATTAATTCAGTGTCTCTGACTGTTTTGGTTTTGTGACGGACACAGGGTTAGCTGCCTCCAATCAGAGTAAACAGAACTCCAGGGTTTAGATCCTGTTAGCAATGGTGTCTACACACTGACCATAATGCAGAAGGATCAGACCCTTGGATAGTCATCTGTTTGAAACAGGAAGTGTCTCTTTCTCTGGGTGCAGAGCGACTACTAGCACAAGAGCGTTCTGAGCGTGATTGGAGTGGCTCCTGCACAAGTTCCCAAATTCCTAGGGGTAGGCAGCAGGGCCCCATGTCATTTTTCATTTTTTGTTATTAAAATGTGTTATTTTCATTTTCGTTAATAACGAACTGTCATTTTTTGTTATCATTGTCATTACCAGTATCGGTGCTGATTTCAAACAAAGATTTTGTTTTTGGTATCAGTAGACACACGATATCTAGTTTTATTTATATAATGTGTAATATATAATATCGTACATTTATACATAATATTATACATAGATTAGATTTTAGCTTAGATTCTGTATATATTTTATACATAATATATACAGAATCTAAGCTAAACCTAACCTATGTATAATACAAAATATTCCTATCCTATAATCCTAATATATATAATAAAACAGCCTAGTATCTAAAAATCTAATCTATATATATACACAACTAATATCTATATCTATATAATATATGGACAGGAGGAAACAAAGGCAGGGAAAAGGAAAACTCAGAGGTATATCCTCTCTCTGTCTCTCTCTCTCTCTCCTCGGGCAGTTCAGAGAGAGAGAGAGAGAGAGAGAGGTAAAATATATATAAGGTAAAATGTAAGGGTAAGGAATAAGGATTGGAAAGGTAAGATGGTAGGGATATATATGGGAGGATATATATATAATATAGATTAGATATTTAGATTCTAGGCTACAAATGCACCCTAACAGAGCAATAGCTAACACAGAACCAGAGTCAAGCAACCCAGCCCTGAAGTATAAAGGGTAGCAGTGCCCTCCCCCACAGCTCCCCTGATTGGTTCTGGGAGGCGGGAGACATTGAGCAATCACAGGGTGTCATTCAGCTGCCTGGGACCTGTTTGCGCTGCTCATTGGCCAATGATTACATCCATCAGGTCCTTCCCCTCCCATCACAGGCCCAGTTCGAGAGTTCAACACTGTTTCTGGCTCTGCGATGTCTGCTCCCTCCTCCCCAGTCCCCTCACCACATTTCCCTCCAAAAAAACACCTGCCAGGCTGCTAGGCAATAACGAAATCAATAATGGCTTCCGTTATCGTTATTGATTTCATTATTTGTTGTTGTTTTCATTACCGTAATAACGATAATGAAAATGACACATTTTGTTTTCATTATTGATATAACAAAAACGACATGCACACCCCTACAAACTCGGGGTCAAGACTCTCAGTGGGGTCACACCATCCGCCATCATGCCATCTGCAGATGCGGTTCTGATCCAGAATGAACTCTGATCTACTCTGTGCATCTTTGCTGCTGCCCAGAGGTCATTCAGGGGATTAGATGCAAGTCTCAAAAAGGGGTCAGACGGGTGACCGTTTGGAAACGATGGTACTTGCGTTACCATAAGTAACGGGGGTGGGAAACCTGCAGCCCAGGACCCGAATCCAGTCCACAGCTGTTTTCTTGGGACTTTTTTCTCCCTTTTATTTGGTCCCTTCCCAGTTCTAGATCTGGCCCATGGATCTAGTCTCAACCCATAAACCAGGCTGGGGGACCTTTTCCCTTCTGGGGGCCGCTTTAAAAATTAGTACAAGCTCTGAGGACCGCATAGATATTGGGAGTGCTACGGTGGCATGCTCAAGAAAAGGTAAATCCAGATCATGGCTCTGTCTCCGATCCTTGTGTGCACGCCCTCATTCGTGCTCAGCTAACCAGAGCTCAGGGGTTCAGTGCTTTGGTGTTTGAACTGGATCCAGGGGCCACATCCAGGAACTGGAAAGGGGCCCCATAAATACTTGCCAGGGGCTGCACTTGCCCCCCAAGCCTGAGGTTCCCCACTCTTGCCATAAGCTCGGAAACAATGAGCACAGGAGGAGGGGGCAGATATGAGGGCTTGCGCTCAAAGACAGGGGATGGATCCATGGCGTAGATCAGGAATAGGAAACCTCAGATAGGAAACCTCAGGCTCGGAGACCAAATGCGGCCTGAAGCCAGTTTTTATGTGGCCCCTTTCCAGACCCTGGATCTGGCCCCTGTATCCAGTTCCTACCCCTAAAGCACTGAAAGACTGAGCTCAGGGGAAGGGAGCAGAGATAAGGACCCGCACACAAGGATCAACGGCCTGGACTCTCTTCTTCCTGACTCCTCCCCTACCCACAACTCCTATGCGGTCCTCGGAGGTTGTACTAATTTTCAAAATGGCCCCTGGGAGGGAAACAGTTCCCCATCCCCTGGTATAGCTCCATGACCTGGCTCTTCTCCCATCCCGAGCGCACCCGCCCCCAATTCCTATCTGACCTATGAAGTTTGTACTCATTTTCAAAATGATCCACAGCAGGGGAAAGGTTTTCCACACACACCCCTCCCCGAGTATATCCATCTACTATAGAATGATATCGATAGACAACATTCTCAAATATTAAAGGTGTAATGCACTCTACAGTTGATGACCTTTTTCTTAGGCCATTTTTAAATGGACCCGGCTGGGAGGTGGGTCCGTGTGCGCCAGTGCAGACTGACCACACACTTCTGGTGAGGGGGCGGATTCATACGGCCAGGGAAGGCTGTGCGGTCGGTATTCACTAGGGGTGGGAATATCGGTATCGGATAAACCCAATAATTGGGTATATCGAATTAAATCTGATACTCTGATAATCACCGGTATCGGCATACCGGATTTTTAACACTGGCCACTTTACCAGCTTTTTACATCGCGGCCATTAAAGTAAATGGCTGCAATGTAAAAAAACCGGTAAAGTGGCCGATGTTAAAAATCCGGTATGCCGATACCGGTAAATCCGATACCGGGGAGATCCGATACTGATAAATCCGGTATCCAGTATTCTCCCCAATGTCCCATCCCTAGTATTCACCCAAACCCACGTGCCATTTGGCCGGCCCCAAGACAGAGCATCCTGGATTTTTCCCATGTGCTCCATGCATGGCCATGAGTAGGCGTTGGGAGGGTCATGGGAGCATGTGCCCCCCCCGCCATGCTGCCTTCAGATGGGCATCTGAATGTGTGTGGGGTGGGTGGACTGCGAGGGCACGTCCCATGTAAAACGACCTTAGAGGGACCAGGGACCGACAACTCCCAATGAGAACACTGATTTTATTTTATTTATTTTTAAAAAACAGTTTCAGGATATGGGAGGGCGTCTCTTTTGCTTTGGGTGTAGCACCCACGTCCTTACCTGCTTGATCTCCCAAATTAGGGGGAAGGCAGCTCCGCTAGGCCAGCTTTGGACTAAGACGTGCCCAGCTTCCCATCAGAGAGTGTGTACAGATTTACAGGATAATAAATATATACAGTCACTTGGAACAAGCCTCCGCTAACATAAAAAGGGCTTTGTATATTGATTGCCTGAAGAATTTGTACAGAACCTTATTTCCAGACGTATAGCCAGGCAGTGTTAGTCACTCACCGCCAAAGCCGGATAAATGACTGGACTTCAAGAGGGTTTAAGGACGCAGGAGCTACTCATCAACAGGCTGAAGGCAATGAGGGTTTCCAAGCACGTGGCCGCACACAGTCATGGGGGAGAACGGGTGTGGAGCAAAGGCAATCTGATTGATTGATTGATTGATTGATTGATTGATTGATTGATTGAAAGGTTTGTCCTGCCCTTCCCTTAAAAGGCTCAGGGCGGCTTACAAAATAAAATATAAACATACAAAAAATAAAAACATTAGAATACAGACAACCCCCCCCCAAAGAACCCCAAAACCCACCCAGAACCCCCCCCACAAAACCCACCCAATACCACCTCCCCATTCCCCACATCCAACCTCCCCTCATACCCCTACCACAAATCAACCCCCCCATTACCTATCCCCACCCGCCAAATGTCTTTTCAAACAAAAAAGTCTTGCACCGCCTCTGGAAGACGATGAGGTTCAAACGAACCTTCAGGGGCAGAGCGTTCCACAGCACCAGGGCAGCAACTGAGGATGCCCCACTGCAAGCCCTTGTCATGCAAACAAGACTAACCGATGGTACACACAGGGAGGCACTCCCGTCCAATCACAGAGGCTCCAGTGGAGCATGGAAGGACAGGTGGTCTTTCAGATATGTGGGGCCCAGACCGTTTAGGGCCCTATCTGGCATAATACTGCCCCTTGTGGAATGCCATGGTGTCATGAAAGAGATGGGGGGAAAAAGGTGGAAATAAATGAGATAATGGCCCCCACAGTAGCCCCCCCCGTCCCAGGTGGCTGTTTGCCTGCCTGTCTATTAGGTGTTTGCCAGATGTTTGCCTGCACCCTCCAGTCACTTGCACATACTCCCCACTCACAGCGGCATCCAAGGACATTGCGGGCCCACTGTGCGGGCCAGTGTGGGCCAGTGTGGGCCCACGCATCCGCCGCCCATCTGTCAGGTTCATCCAAAGCCTCGCCTGCATCCAGGTCCGCCAGCACCACAGAGTCGCACCTAGCGCGGATGCTAGAGAGCTTTCTGTTGTGAAGCGGCTGCAAGAGGAGAGAGCGGGAGCAAGAGGAGAAAGTCCTTCCTGCACCGCCGCTTTCTCCTTGTGCAGCGGCTTCACAGCTGATTGAGCGCGGCTTCTGATCGAAAGGGGACATCGGTTTGCCCGCGTCCAGGTCCACCAGCACCACGGAATCGCACCTAGCGTGGATGCTAGACAGCTTTCCGTTGTGAAGCGGCTGCAAGAGGAGAGAGCGGGAGCAAGAGGAGAAAGTCCTTCCTGCACCACCGCTTTCTCCTTGTGCAGCGGCTTCACAGCTGATTGAGCGCGAATTCTGATGGAAAGGGGGGCGTCACAGCCAGAGAAAGCTTCTTCCCTAACTGCGAACCCCCTTTCCAGCAGAAGCAGCGCTCCTGTGCTTGGGCAGCTGTTTCCTGCGTCCCCATTCTCTCCTCTGGCAGCTGCCTCACAGCTGATGATGGTTGTGCAGCCGCTACAAGAGGAGATCACTGCTTCTGATGGAAAGGGCGAAGGGGGTCAGAGGTAGGGAAGACGCTTTCTCTGGTTGTGACCCCCCTGTGACAGGGTGGCCTGAATGACCCCCATCCCTTTAAGACCTGCTGGGTCTGAAGAGTGGGGTCTCTTTAAAGATCAGAGCCTCAAGTGAGCAGGGCTGTCAGAAGAGCTGGCACCTGTAGGGGGGGGGGTAGACGGGCCCTCAGGCAGGCAAGGGAGGCCGGCGGAGAACGGAGAGGGAGTTCAAACAGCAGCAGCAGCCAGGGCCGCAACCGACATGAAATTGAGAAGACAGCTCAGAGTAGCGGCTGGGCAGCTGGGAGCAGTAGAGACGGCGCCGGGAGGGTTGCCCATGGACCAGCAGCAGGGGAGGCTTGGAGAATGAGCAGCGAGGAGAAGGTGGCAGCTAGCAGGCTGAGGGAAGCCAGGTCGGGAAGCTCGCCTGGGCAGGTACCTTTGGGATCCAAAGGGGTTGTGGGACTGGGACAGCGAGCAGACACCAGGGGCGGGGTAGGCGCCCTGCTATGCCCTCCCTTTCTGTCAGAAGCATCTGCAGCGCTGATCGCTGTGAAAGCCACTGCAAGAGGAGAGAGCGAGGGCACAGAAAGGAAACAGGGTGTTCCAGCCAGGGAAGAAGTCTTCTCTGGCAGTGACCCCACCCCACCCCCTTTCCATCCGAGCAAGGATTAGGGATAGGGAAAGCGTTGAGTGGTGTCACCGGTAGCAGCTACCGCCAGCACATGAAATGCAGGCAGGGGCCTGCCTGTTGATTAGCTCTGCCTGGTAAACCGTGTGAGTGAGTGGGGGGGGGGGTGAGTGGGGGCTGCACGGACCGAACACAGACTCCAGGGGGCGATTTGTCTCCTTTAGGAAACCCCAGAGTGGTTCAGAGCAGCCACTCCATCTCTGATTCTCGCTCCGCCTTTGTCCCGACAGGGGAGCTGTCCAACATCTTTATAAGACAGGCCTGAGAAAAGTAAACTTCATAACTAAGAGCAATAGACTCACTCAGACTGGGGGTTTCCCCGTCCGTTATAGGAACTGGCAGCCTGCTGTTTATACCACCCTGCTTGTGGTTCCCTTGAGATGCAAATTTCCTATCGTCACCCTTCAGTGTTTGCCCTTGCCCAGGTCTTAATCTGCATTGACTGTTATCTATCAGTTCTTGGGTTTTAATGCTATTATCAATGATTTTTAAGATCTAATGGTTTCCCCCCCCCCCTAACTTTTCCCACCTCCCAAGCCATTGCCTTATATGTACCCATCCTGCATTCCCTTAGTGGGGAACCTTTTCCCTTCTGGAGGCTGCTCTGAAAATTAGTACAAGCTCCAAGGGCTTCATAGACATTGGGGGCAGGGGATGCGGAAGGGGTGGACTCAGAAAGAGGAGGGTCCAGAGTGGCCGCGCTAACTCCGTCGTGGCCACCCATGGTGGTGTCGTACCTGCTCCCGCCCACCAGATATTTGCTGCAGGCGGGAGCAGGGCTAATGCCGAAATGTGCTCTGGGCTCCCTGCCTGCGCACATCCCGCAGTCAGCCCTGCCACGGCCTGGGGAAGCCTCCTCCAAACCATGCTAAAGCAGGCCGCCATGTCTGATGGCCTGCTCTACGTAACTCCGGACCATGGCCGGAACTCCTCTGGGTGGGCGCGACAACCTCATAGGCCGCCGCACCCCAGGGGCGTAGCTAGGTTGGAATGGGCCCAGGGACAAGAAATGGACTGTGCCCCCCACCCCCCGGCCCGGCCAAGATTAGACTTATAATAAAATCAGAAGCCCCTCACAGAATTTAAGACCTTTCCAAAGTCATTGGGGAAAAAGGGAAAACCTTCATGGTTCAGTTTAGGTAAAGTAACTGGGAACTTGACTAGCAACAGCAGTTGCTTACGGGAGGTGGAATAAACAGCTCCTTTTCTGACAGTTTTAGCATGATCTTTACCTGTGATTGTTAGTTGGCTGGCTTGTAATGCCTTTCCACCGACCTGCTTTCAGATTTCACCAATCTTCAGCAGAGATAGAGTTATACAGCTGGACTCTGTCAGGCAATTCTGTCATGCTAAACTCACCCAACTCAGCTAGCGCAACTAATCATTATATTAGGGGAGGCCAAATTGCAATTTGTGAGCCACATGTGGCTTCCAGGCAGTTCAAGTGCGGCTCCTGTGCCAGCCCACTGCCAGGGCCAATTGCCGCGTTCTCAGACTCCTCTTCCCCCACCCCCCACGGCGGCATGCATGCTGCGTTCTCAGA
>QEPC01004922.1:9021982-9048738 GCA_003113815.1 Sphenodon punctatus
GATTTTTAATCCCCCACCTGTTTATTTATTGTGATATACTACCAGCTTATTGATATGTTTTATAGTGGTATTTTAAATGTTTTAAATGTTTTTATTGTTGTAAACCGCCCCGAGCTGCTGTGCAGGATGGGGCGGTATAAAAATCTAATAAATGAATGAAAAAATGAAAAATGAATGAATGAATCCGACAAATTCAGTCTGTTAGAATCCTTTTTATTTATATTTATTGTTTGTTTGTTTATTTATTCAAACTTATACCCTACCTTCCCCTACGATCCAGGGTGGCTTCCAAAAGAAGAACCAGAGAATACATAAAATATATTAAAATCCCATTAAAACCTCACCATAACCTTCTAGAAAGCCACCAACCCAACCCATATCCCCTCTTGCCAAATGCTTGGCCAAAGGAAACGGTCTTACATTGTCTCTGGAAAATGCTCGGGCTCTGATGAACTTCCAGGGGAAGGGAGTTCCATGGCAAATGCAGCAGCAACCGAGAACACCTCCCTGCCCTCCCTCGTCATATGAAGCTGGCTGGCAGATGGTGCCCACAAGAGGGCGCTCCCAACTGATTGCAGGGATTGTGATGGAGCATAGCAGGAGAGGCGGTCTTTCAGATGTGTAGGTCTCAATCTAAAGCTGAAAGGAATATCCACAAAAATGGGTATGCCCGATGAATTTCCAGTACCCAAGTCAATTCAATATTTTCAGGTAACAATCGGTACACAATTGTGACATGATTCGGGTATGGGATGTCCTGGAATGTCGACTTCCGGTTCCAGAATATTGACTTTCAGAACCAAAAGTTGACTTCTGGTATGATTTTTCAACTTCTGATGCCTATTTTTTATTTTCAGTCCCAGAAAGTCAAGTTCCAGTCCCTTTTTCAACTTTTGGTCCTGAATTTTTTGTTTCTGTACCGATTTTTCAGTTTTCCATCCCAATATACTGATTGGTACCCACTACCCAGGTAGCCCATTGAGTACTCAATGCGGTACTCAAAAGTGTGAGTATTACCCATAGGTACTAAATTAAGTACCTGTTTCAACTCTAGGCCAGCCCAGGGTGGGACCAAGGGTGGACTTTAAAGGTCAAAAACAGCCCCTTAAATTGTGCCCCGAAAGCTATTGGCAACCAGCGCAGACTCTGGAGCATTGGTAGAATTGAATGGTCCCCTCACCCCTGCTGCTTCCCTGTAGGATCAGGCCCAGGCTCATCTTTCTGATCTCTGCCTTCCCCAGTAATACAGCAGGCAGCACAACAAGGTCTTCTCCACCTGGTTTATTTCATGCCGTGCACACAATTTTCATTATATACATCACGCAGCTCCAGAATCCTTGGCAAGTTTGGCAACCCTCCCATTCCTCTCCCTTTCCTTTCCTCTCCAGAGTAGGTGTTGCAGCTCTGTCTCCTATTGGTTCGCAGGTTTGGCTGGCTGACTCTCTCTTCAGCTTGGGCCATTGACTCCAGGACCTGGGACAGCTCCCAGCACAAGCCCTCTTGCCCGAGCTTCTTCTGGCAGCTTGCAACAGACTGTTTGGCTCTTCAGCATTTCCCTCTTTATATCCCTTCAAAAGGGCAGGGATACAGCGATGGTCAGACTGGCCTTAAAGGGCCATGGCCTGCTCATCATAGTGACCTACCCCTGAAATGAGCCGGACCCCCGCATTCCGTACCAGTGCCACTGCTAATGCTACTTTAGAATCCTTAAAAACAGCTATTTAACTAGCGGGCAGCATGCAAAGTATTTCTCTAATGACCAAATGAAAACCAGCAAGCTGCGGTTACTTCTGTAGCTTAGGTGGCGGAGGGGAATTGAAGGTCAAGGGTTCAAGTCTGGTGTGTTTATGACTAATTAATTTTTTTTAAAACTATTTAGCTTTTGGTTTTGATATGATAAGATGCCTGTAAGGCTTGCTAGCTCGCTCTCTCTGACCCTTTTCACATGAGCACACACACCCCTCGCACATGTGGGGGGGGGCACCCATGGGAACACCGTGGATGGTGGGTGGGTGTCCATGGGAACGGCCGCATACGTGCCTCCACCCGCTGTCAGCACACATCCATCCCCCACCCACTGCGGCCCATGTGGAAAGGGCCTCTCTCTCTCTCACACACACACACGGACTGTGAGGCCTGAAAGCAGGTTAGCAGGATTCATCCCTCACGGGAGGGCTGTCCCCACCAAAATCAGGAGCCTTGTTAGGGCTGATCCTATTCCGCTTCTGTGCCGCATAAATGCATGAAAGTTCTGTGCAGTCAGCATTCGTGAACCCTGGAAGCTTTAAAATGCCTCGTAAACTGGAAGCCCAAGTGAAAGTATTACTTAAGCACTCCAAATGTATTATTTGTAGCCGTAGATCAATGCAAAAGCTTATTAAATAGAGAGAACATTACCCCGCCGAAGTTATTTATGGAAGTGCCTTTGCTACAGTGTTCACTGCTACAAATGCTTTAATGATATAAGGAATGGGATAATGTGCTCTTTCTATGCACAGTAGTATATATATGAATGCTCTTTCTAGGCACAGAATTACATATATATATATATATATATATATATATATGCATTTTTATATGTACCAAAGGGCATTCTTTAGACGTGCATGAAAATTGCAGGAGTTCGTAGTCTCCTGCGATTATTCCTCTCCCGTGACAAAGAAGGTGGCGCTGAGGATACAGGGATTGCAGTATCACATCCGCATGGGAAACGGCCGCGAGAATTGCAATCAGGAAGTTTTTAGACGTGCATGACGAACAATTCGCACGAGTCCTTGTGAGAGTTTTCAAGCGCGCAGTCGGAAACTGTCGACGGCTAGGGTTTCCGGATCCGCATTAACGCAAGGACATTTCCGCAAGACTCGCGGGATCGTCGTTTAGGCGTGCAGGTGATCTGCGGGGTTCATTGCCCTCCTGTGCGAGTAACGTCTCGTCTAAAAACGCCCCAATACATCATGGTATTTATTTTATTTATTTTCTTATATTTATACCCCGTCCCTCTCCCCTATGGCAACTGGCGTGCAGGGCCAGCCTTAGAAATTACAGAGTCCAGGACAAAGATAAAATGTGGGGCTGCTTGTCCTCCCCTATAGTCCCATCCCCTTGGGGGGCCCTCCGCCAGGTCCTAGAGGTGGTCATGTTTAGGGGTCCATGGGGAGGGAGTAGGGGCCCCGCCCCCTACCCTGTTGAAAACTAGTGCTCGTCCGAATAGTAAAAAAATATATATCATATCATATTTTATTGTATCCAGCAAGATTGCTATACCAATTAAATAAACTATTTAAAACAAGATTAAATTGTGATAAATATGGAAAACAGAATAATATTAACATACCACTAAATATAAAACATAAAAACCATGAATTCTAATTAAAACTCGAATACAAATTACTTATAAAATGTAAACAAAACAAAGGGCCAATCCTTAAGACTTACTTCAGTGGGTCTAGGTACAGTAGCACGGCCCCAAGATAATAACATTCGCAATATCGATAAAAAAGAATGTCTTAACAGAGGAGACTAACGAGACCCAGAACCCAGTTCACCTTGAACATTGGCCCTTTCTGCCAAAACAAGAAAACAAGCAATCGCTTTAGTTTTCCCAGGTCTGTTGCAGCAGAAAGTGATACCATTTTCTCTTCTATTACAAGAGATGAGTCATAAAGCAAAGGATCAATCCAAACATGTCTGAAGACATCGAACCTGGGACATAGAAAAATTTTATGAGCTAGGGTCTCTACTTGCTGTGGATCACATAAGCAAATTCTATTAGCATAAGGAACCTGACCTCTCCTACCCCTAACCACTGCAGTCTCAAAGAGATTGAAACGCAGGAGGGTCACCATTCTCCTTAATTTGGGATCTTGCAATTGGAGGAGGTAAGGCTCAAGTGAGCAAGAAGTCTTCAACTGAGAGTACAATGGGGCTATCTTGGGTATTTTCAGACGTTACGAGATCACAGTCAACCACAGTGAATCTGCACATGGTGAAAGTGATCCCGTAACGTTTGATGGGGGGAACGGATGTTCCCTCCCAGATGTTCACCACGATCAATTGCGGCGGGGAATCACATTTACCACGCGATCGGCTGAACCGGCGGGGCCGGCAGTGCTCGCGTGGTGAAGGCGATTCCCTGCCGCGATGAACCGAGCCATCACGTCTGGACGGCGGCCACGGCCCGAAATCCCCACAGGGATTCCGGACCATGGTCAATTTGGGCGGCCGCTGCGGCGGCGCCCGCCCGTCTCCCCGGAGGGCAGGCGGCAGGGGAGCGTGGAGGGGGTGGGGCCGTGCGGCTGCACGTTGCGCCGCGCGGCCCCGCCCCCTCCCCCATTCCCCGCCGGGAGCCCCTGGCACATCTGTTAGGCCGTGACGCGGTGGCCCCAGGGGGGATCAACAGATTGGTTCCGTGATGGGGTCATTCGACCCCGTCACGTCTGAAAATACCCCTTGTTTTCATAAACCACAGAGATCTCTCGTTTTACATCCCAATCGTACAAGCTCTTCCTGATCTCGTTTTTATCAGGAACTGGCACATCAAGGTCCGAGGGTAGAGTGAGGCTCAGAGTTAATTCTTTGATCCCTCTCCACCATTTGTATTGTGAACTTCCTGGGTGCAGCCTTTGCTCACAGTAGCATTGACGAGTCAGAGATTCGGTCTTTGTATGAAGTAATCTATGCCGGTAGAAGAGGGTTCTAAGTTTAGCATGACATTCAACCGTTAAAGAGCCCATTTCTAAGTGCAGCATAGACAATGGCGTTGCTCTTGGGGCCCTCAGTATATATATTTTTGAGTATTTCCAAGAGTCCGAGGTCTGGTCCTAAGCGCCTGTGTGAAAGCCGTGGCGGGTGCAAGGGAATGAGTGGGCACCTGTGGGTCCTCAGATCCTCACAGAATATTTGAAATTCAGGGGTTAGGGAGGCCCAGGCAAACTGAGGCCGAATGTCCCAGTCCTCGGTAAATTCCTCGGAAAACCGAGGGCCGAGTTACATTTCTAGTGAAAACAGAGGCTACTGCCATGCGCGCCCCCGGAAGAAGAGAAGATAGTGCGGCCCAGGAAAGTCATCCCAGATTGCTTTGTGGTAAGTTTGGCCCTGACGGTATGATCAAATGAGATTTCATCAGCATCAGTTTGAGCTTGTGACATTCCTCATGTGCATCTCTTTAAAATGTCAATTGCATTTTGTTTAACTTAATTTCCCACCCCCTTTCTAACATGGCCGACCAGGCCCCCGTCGGAGAGTCATGAAATCACCGTACGGAGCAGGGCCAGGGGTGGAGGAGCCTCTTTGCCCCAAGCCTTTTCAACACGATCCCACCCCTGCTCCCCGCTGTCCAAAAGAAAAAAAAATCCAGACAGTCTACGGAAATTGGGGCTTGGCATCAGCTGGAGCCCAGACGCAAAAAAGTGGAGATTCCCGTTCGAATACAGAGGAATAGTAACCCTATCTCTACCTCACTGGCTGCTTGCTTTTCATTCTCCCAAGTAAGGAGGGCAGTGGAAGGAAAGAGTGAATTAATAATTAATAATTAATGAGAGATAACCAATAATTAATATTTAACAAGTAATAATTAATAATTAATAATTAATAATTGGTCGGTACTAATTAGTCAGTAATAATTAATCATTGCGTGGGGGTTGGACTAGATGATGCTCTCCGCTCTTCCTCTGTCCCTTCCCTCACTCTCCATCATTTCTCCTGCTCCCCTAACTGCCTTCGACCCTTCGACCCTTCTCCCTCGCTGCCCCCCATGCCTGGAACTCCCTCTCTGCCCACATCCGCCTCGCCTCCTCCCTCCACTCCTTCAAATCCCTCCTCAAGACCCACCTTTTCCTCACTGCCTTTCCCAATGCCTGCTAGTCGTTCCCCATATACTTACTGTCTGCCCTCCTCTGCAGACTGCACCAACCTGATTGTAACCAAGCCAAGCACATGCACCTGAGACTTCGCATCCACTTGAACGTTTGTTTGTCTTCTCCCCTGTCTCTCCCACTGTCCCCTCTCCCTGTCTCCCACTCCTTGTCTTTTAGATTGTAAGCCACAGGCAGGGACCGCGTCTATTTCTATGTTCTGTACGGCGCCAAGCACATGACCGGCGCTATAGACATGTTTATAATAATAATAATAACAACAACAGAGATGAGGGCAGGAGCTCCAGGAGAGGAGATGATCTGGATGCTCTCCACCCTGACAACACCCCTTAACCCGCCCCACCAAAGTGACCCACGGGGGGAAACAGTTCATGTTCCCCTTAAAACAGGTCTTGTGAAGTCGGAGTGTTTGTCCTTGTGCCAAACCTCTTTGTTCTAGCCAATTGACAAATTATTTCTTAACAGAGGCTAAAATCTCATTAGGACAGTCGACGCTGCTGTTTGGCTACTGACCTGCCTTTAAATCTTGTGTCCTTCTCCCCAGCCGGACATTAATACTTTCCTCTGCACCGCCGCAGAAGAACCTTGGTTCTCCTTGCTTATGAAAACAGAGGTGGAGGAGGTAGCAACACTGGGGTAAATAAATGCCTTTGCTCGTGAGAACAAGCTCTGACTTCACAGAGGGTTAACATAGAGTCATAAAGTCACAAGGCCAGAAGGGACCTCAAGGGTAATCTAGTCCATCCCCCTGCATCACTCCAGGACCCGCCACACCCCAACCATCTGCCCAGAGAAACCCCACCAATAGCTACAAGGAGAGACTGGGACCAACCAGAGTGCACCAATGCCTGAAATCACAGGAAATAATTTTAGGAAAAGAAGACTCCAGATGTCCCAAACAGGCGAGCCACACCCACACTGCATGGAAAGGCAAAAAAAACACCCCAGAGAGCCAACTGCCAATCTGCCCAGAGGGAAAATTTCTTTCCAGCCCCAAATATAGCGTATATAACCCTGAGCAACCGTACAGGTTCCACCAGCAAGGCCCCTTATACACAATATAGTAGCCAGGCTTCAGAATGCCCTGACAGTCCCACCTCCAGTTGCAGATGATTTAATGCTTCAGGAAGAAACGGTGGGGGGACAACATGTATTGCTTGTGGGTTAGGGGGGGGACACACTTTTTTTACTTTAAGCATCTACAAGTTACATGAAGCAACTGACCTACTTAACGCAAGGTCAGTTGCTAATAAATCAACAGCCATCAGGGAGTTGATCCTGGATTGTGCAGCTGAACTCGTGTGTATTAAGGGGACCTGGCTGGACATGGAGTTGGGGCCTTTTTTGGCTGACCTGGTGGCAGCCGGGTACTCCGTACAGCATCAGTCACGACTGGAGGGATTGGGGTGGGGGGTGTAGCCATTATTTCTAGGGATTTTTGGTCCGTTAGGAGGTATCCAGTGCAGTTAATGGCAGGCTGTGAGGGTCTCCATCTTGTGGTTGATTTGGCGGGAGACAGTTTGGGGGTGCTGTTGGTATACCGTGCACCTACCTGTATAGCAGCATCCCTACACACTCTGATGGAGCTGGTGTCGAGGGTGGTGTTGCGGTCCCCAAAGACAATAGTCTTGGGGGACTTTGACATCCATGCTGACGCCAGTCTCGGCGGGGTGGAGCGTGAGTTCATGGCCACCATGGCAAACATGGACCTGTCTCAAGTTGTCATCAGCCCAATGTACAATGGAAGACACACCCTTGACCTGATCTTCTGAACTGGCCTTGAGGCAGGGGATCTGTTAGTGGGGGAGGTGTCAGCAGAACCCTTGTCGTGGGCAGATCATTACCTCCCGCGGGCCTGTCTCCCGGCACACGTCTGCCCCCGGAAGGATGTGGAACCAGTTCAGTTGGCTTGTCCCCAGAAACTGATGGAACCTGAGAGGTTCCAGAATGCTCTAGGAGAGTTACCCTCTGATCTTGACAGTCGTCCACTCGATGACCTCGTAGTTTTGTGGAATACTCTGCTGACCGAGGCCATCGATCAGACGGCTCCTAGGTGTCCGTTCCCTGGGCATCGGCACGCAGGCCGCCATGGTTTGTGGAGGGCCTGCGGAAGCTGAAGCAGGAAGAGCGGCGGTTGGAGCGATGGTGGTGCCAATCTCATGCTGAAGCTGATCGACTGCGGCATAGAACCACTTTACGGGCCTATACTGTGGCTGTCAGGGCAGCGAAAAGGAGTTTTTCACTACCCTGATAGCATCTGCGAAGTTTCATTCAGCTGAGTTTTTCTGGGTGGTGAGGGGGTTGGTCAGTCCATCCTCCCTCTGCCTGGAACTGGAGTCTTCCAGTGCCCTCGGTGACATTTCTGGAGACTGCAGCTGGTGCAGAATGTGGTGGCCCGTCTCCTTACTGGGACGGGTCGCCGTGAGCACATCACACCAGTGCTCCGAGCTCTGCACTGGCTGCTGACAGTCTTCCATGCCCGATTCAAAGTGTTGGTGCTTACCTATCAAGTCCTATACAGTCAGGCCTCTCCTGTCTGCGAGACCGCTTCACTCTCCATGCCCTGGATCGACCCCTGCAGTCCGCCGGGAACGCCTTTCTTGATGTCCCCTGGGTAGTGTGAGGGGCTACAATGGAGAGGGCGTTTTCGGTGGTGGCACCCAGGCTGTGGAACTCCCTTCCAGTGGAGGCCTGGGTGGCCCCGGACCTTGCCTCATTTCGACGACAGCGCAAGACCTGGCTGCTCCGCCGGACGTTTGGTGAGGGAGGTGGGTGTTTTTTTAATTTTCTTATTCTTATGCTTCCCTTTTATGTATATTTTTAAATATTTTAACTTTTGTAAGCCACCTCGAGCTGCCTTGGCAGGAGAGGCGGGGTATAAATAATGAAAATAAATAAATAAATAAGTGAAATAATTTGTCCAGAGCATCCAACGGTGACGGGAAATATATAATTAGTAGTATAAGATGGGAGATAACTAGCCAGGCAGCAGCACTGCCAAGAAGGGCTTGAGGGTTATAGAGGATCACAAACTGAACATGAGTCAGCAGCGCAATGCTGTGTTTCAGAAAAAGCCAATGATACGCCTAAGTCATGGTGAATATGAGCGATTTTGTCTGCAAAGTTATTGACAAAAATGTCACAGCGGGCAGTAGATGATTCTGGTTCCTGGCAGAGATGCCAGATTAATCAGGCCTCTCACTACCAGGAACAGCTCCACTGGATGAGACTTTGCAGACACTATGATAGTGGAGAAGAAAACTTCTTTGCTGCCATCACGCCCCCAGCGTAGTCCCTCAAAACAGTCTATGCTGCAATTGGTCGACTTCAGCGTGAGTTGAGTGCCACCTGTGCTATCGCAGCGGTAGGAGCGGATGCCTGAGTGCAACCGTGTCGATGGCCATGGTCAAGATGTCATTCCATAAAGAGACCAGGTCATTGACAGAGCAGCCATCAAAGTCAGTAGGTAAATCCCCCCAGATTGTTCTGGAAACCAGTTGGATCCATTCATCTCCAACGGCAGGCCATCCTAATGGGTTCACCACCCTGATGAGGGCATAGGAGGGTAGAAAAGGTAATGATCTGACCATGACAATGGTGTTGATGAGGTGTTTACAATCACCTTTTTCTGTTGAACCTGGTACAAACCTTATACTTCTGGGAGCCTGGTACAAAATAACAGAACACATTACTGTACTGGGCAAAAAGGTAATGTTAGTGGGTATGTACTAGCTTTCCAGCAATGGGCAACATTTGGTTCCGTTCCCTGGATAACACAAGGAACTATACACTACATTCATCACCATCTCTTGAGATCGAGCAGAAATGCAGAGCTGTTTATCGGACAGGACAGGAATGCTTTCTGCATCCTACAAAATCGGGGGCCTGCTCTCGAAACCATGTGGTGGGATTTGTGGACAAGCCAGTTTCAATGAATTGTGAACAAAGCAGCATGAGAGGCAGCCTCGGGTGCTGAACTGTGCTCCACACTTTTGTGTTCTTCCCGTCATTCACGAATTCTGAATTGTATCGCACACAAAAATGTCTTGGCGTTTGTCTGGCACTGCTTGGGTTTTGAATAGAGGATGGCCCAGGAGTCTTCCTTTCCATTCTCCTCTTCTAGCACAGGACTACACTTTTGTCAGACTCCATAAGCGCTGTGGGCCGTGGATATCTTAGTCATGCCTTATCAAATACAGAGGATTCGCTTTGAAATTAACAACGAGAAATCCAACCGGTGCCCGTCGCTAGCTGTTACAACAGAACCCAGGCCTTAAAAGAACAACTGGAACTTCTATTATTATTATTATTATTAATAACAAACATTTATATAGTGCCAGCAGTGTACATGGCACTTTACAAAGTAATAAAATAGACACAGTCCCTGCCCCTAGGGCTTACAATCTGAGCGACAGGAGCTGGGGGAGAGACATAGGAAGGGGAACAGAGGGAGAGACAAGGGGTCTAACATTCATGAAGATGCGAGGTCTCAAGTGCACGTACTTGGCTTGGTTACGATGAGAATGACAGCAGGCAGGTCCATGTTGCAAGGATAAGGGTAAACCGATCGTAGGTATAGGAATAGTGGCTCAGCAGGATAAAGAGTCAGACAGAGCAGAGCGAAAGAGGTGAGTTTTAAGGAGAGATTTGAAGGTATGAAGGGAGGGGGCAAGGCGGATGTGGACAGGGAGGGAGTTCCAGGCATGGGGGGCAGCAAGTGAGAAGGGACGAAGGCGCTTAGGGGAGCAGGGAAGGCGTGGAAGGGTGAGAGAAGGGACAGAGGAGGAGCGAAGTGCACGGGCTGGAGTATGGAGGGCGATAAGTGCAGAGAGGTAGGGGGGAGCAAGGTTGTGAAGAGCTTTATAGGTGAAGACTAGGAGCTTGTGCAGGATTCGTTCAGGAAGGGGAAGCCAGTGAAGCGAAGAGAGGAGGGGCTGCACATGGTCGAAGCGACTGGCGAGGTAGATGACCCTGGCAGCAGAGTTTTGGACAGAGATGAGGGGAGAAAGGTGAGACCGGGGAAGGCCAGTGAGAAGGAGGTTACAGTAATCGAGGCGAGAGATGACCAGAGCATGAACAAGAGTTTTGGAACTTCTAGCTTTGCTTCTACCTTGTGAGCATAAGTGAGGAGTGCTGGGTTTTCGTTTGCAGGCCATTAATGGGCTTGTTGGGGAGAGCTCCCCCTTGGCTAGCTAGCGTTGGATTTAACTGCACTCACAGAGGTGCAGGGAGGGAGTGCAGGAAAAGTCCTGCAACTTGGAATCAAAAGAGAGCCCGTTGTTTCTTCAAGAGCGCACTGCTGTGAAGCGGCGCTGGCTAGCAGGCAATCCTAGGAATGGCATCCAAGGGAACTAGGAACAGCCCACTTCTGCTATTGTGCAGAGACGCTGATCTGAACTCAGATGAATAGGAGCCTTGGCAATCCCCCCCCACCCCCCACACATGTGTCAACCCAAACTGCTTAGGTGGCTTCTGCTGTGTCCCAGTGCAGGGCCATGCAGTCATCTTATTATTATATAGCACCAGCAATGTGCTTGGCACCGGATGGTCGTGATTAAAGACACGTTCCTGCCCCAAGGGGGTTACAAACTAGAATGCATAAGGGAGAGGAGACAAGAGACGAGGCACATCAGGAGAGAGCGGGATGCAATCATGAAGCTGAGAAGTGGGAGCAGATGCCGGGTTCCCAAGGTGCGTGGGGCAGCAGCAGTGTAATACCACAGGCAAGCCTTCAGTAAGCGCTAGCACAAACCCCTCCAGTGAGTTCGTCACTCTTCACTGCCTGTCCTGGTCTCTTATACTCTACAGAGCAACCCATGAGAGGTGGGGGTGCATCATCAGGAATATTTATTTATTTATTTATTTCATAAATTTATACCCCGCCCCTCCTGCCACGCAGCTCGGGGCGGCTTCCAAAATATTAAAAATACAATAAAATCATTAAAATTCTCATAAATATTATAAAATATTAAAACAGGACTAAGTTAGCAATATAAAACCAAAGTAGGTGGGGGAGCTAAAACACCCCTCCCTACCCACCCTATGGAGGAGCACAGGTTATTGGTCATCCTAGAACCATCGGTCTGGAAGGGACCTCAAGAGTCAGAGAACCAGAGAATTAGAAGAGATTTGAAGGGTCATCTAGATGAAGCCCCGACTGTGATGGAGGAAGTCCTCATCTACAACATCCCTGACCGATAGCTGTCTAGTCTCTGTTTGAAAGCCTCCGCTGATGGAGAGCCTCTGAGCTCCCTAGACATCTTCTAATCCAGCAGGATACCTTGTACCCTACAACACTGCAAACTGCTGAAATCCCAGGGATTTGGAATCTATCCTGATCATTATTCTCTTTCGCACCCCTCACCAGGAGCTCTCAGCGATGTCCGTGAGATTCTGAATACGCTCTATGTGCGTCTGTGGGTAAAAACAGACGTGCAGCCGGCAGGACCACTCCCCGGGCCACCTCAGGGCAGAAAATCCTGGGTGACATGGCCCGGGTCGGGTCGGAGTACTGACCTGACATGACCGTAGCTGGGGAGCACAACAAACGTGTAGGTGGGCGGCCCCGCCCGCGCTGTGCTCCCAGCGCCCAGCCCCTTGCCATGAAGGGCAGCCATAACAGCCAATGAGAAACAGCCAGAGCTGCCAGTCATGGTGGCCCTCAGCCCAGAGCGTGTATGATGTGCTCGCCCACTTTGACTTGTTTTGACCCGGTCGGGCTGACCTTAGCCTGGGCTGTAACTTGGGAGACTTTCCGAGGTCACAACCGGGGCTAGCCCCCAACACAGCCTGAGGCAGAAGTGGGCCACAATCTGGTGGCAGTGAAACAGACGAAGGTGCAAGACAAAGAGAAGGCTTGTGGCACAGAAATAAGAGAAACTGTGTAGAATTCCCGGGGATTTGGGACTTATCTTGGCAGGATGTCACAATTATTCTCTTTTTTGCATACTTTACTAGGAGCCGGTGGCTCGCAGACCCAAGCAAATCACCGTCAGGTCTGTTTTTACCCTGTATAGGATGCTGCCCTCTACTGACTGACCCAGACAACCACCAAGTCTTTCTTTAGCTAAAGCATTTGAAGGTCTGAAACTTTGTACCAGTGAACTCAGGGTTCTAATCCCAGCTGTCCTTGTGCAATTTAGATTTCTGTAGTAACTGTGTTGTTTGCCAGCAGCATAATGTTTCATTACAAGAGAGTAGCCTGGGACCTAAACCTAAGACAGGGGAGGCCAACGCAGTTAATCTGGGAGGCAAGGAAGAGTAGGAGCAATAAAGTGAATAGTATTAAAAAATATGAACTATCTAGCGAGAAGGATTAGGAGATCTATAAAAACAAGGCAAAGTGAGTTAGGGAGATTATTAAAGGAGCAGAAAGAGATATTGCATCTTGGCTCTGCAGAGAATATTTCCAAAAAGCCGGCACTCTGCCGAGACAGCCTCAACAGGCCACAAGTCAACAAGAAAATCATCTCACTAAAAAATGACAGAGGAGAATCAGAGTCAGCGGGTGATGAAATGGAAGAAGCTATGAAGTGCTGAGGGGTGGGTGGGAGTTTGTCCGGGCTTTTGTTGTTGTTTTGTTTTTTTCGTTTTTTACGGAGGAGGAAGAGGACCGAGAGCTTTGATGGGGATCGTATTTCTTGTGGGGAGAGAGTTAGAGAATAATGGGCAGAAAACGGTGGAGACGGTTATGGAAGAAATTGGACACTTGTCATCTTCAAGATACATGAAGCAAATAATACTAATGAAAAAATCAGTCCCAGCACCTCCTGGGGAAAGGGAAGAGAATCAGATCTGAGGAAGTACATCCAAGCTATGCAGCGGGTTGGCTAAGGAGGCGGAGCACCTTGGGCTGCACAATTCGATGGCAACCGTTATTTACTATTAGACACTATCTCTTACACAGGGCCAGCCAGGGGACTTGGGGTGACCCCACAGTGGTTCCTATTTTCACCAGGGGAGTTTGAAAAATATGTCCCAAACATTTATCTACATTTATTCCAATTTCTATTCCCCACCCCCACCCCCTGGGATAGAAATTGGCTCAGGGCAGCTAGCAACATCATTATAAACATAAAATAGAAGATAACACCCATAAATTCCCAGCCACTGGGGTCGTGATGGGGCGGGGGAGATATGGTCCCTCAGGGAGGAGTGTGAGATTTGTGAGATGGGTCAGGTGTTTGTTGCCTGTCCCTCCCACTTCCCCCCAAGCAGGTGACGAAGTGGGTCCTGATCAGAGAACCCCTGGCCGGAATCTGATGCTGCTGAATGCAAGGTCAGTGGTTAATAAATCCACTACAGTCTGGGAGTTAATCCTGGAACAAGACGCCGACCTTGCGTGCATTATGGAGACCTGGCTTGACAATGCGTCGGGGCCTATTTTGGCTGACCTTGTGCCGGCCGGGTATTCCGTGCAGCGTCAGCCTCGGTTGGAGGGAGCGGGGGAGGGCGGTGTAGCTATTATTTTTAAGGATTCATGGTCTGTCAGGAGGTATCCGGTGCAGTGCCGGCCATATCGGGAGTAGAGGGCCTCCATCTTGTGTTTGATTCGACAGGGGAGAGATTGTGGGTGCGGCTGGTATACCGTCCACCTACCTCTACAGCAGCATCCCTACTGTAAGGAGATGGAGGCACAGGGGGTGGGGCTGGGCTCACCACATGGGGATCCAGAGGCAACGAACGTGCAGACGGGCCCCCGCGGGGAAAGAGAAACGTCCCGAGAGGGAGGAGCACGGGCGGGAGCCAGAAACAGCCCCAGCACCCATAGATTCCCCACAGTCAGTTAACGGGGACATAGAATTGACAGCCGCTCCAGCGGCGGACCAAGAGGGCGTGGCCTCAGCAGCACGGCATTTAGCGCATGTCACCCCCCTGTACCCGTTCTACATTTGGGCCCCTACCTCCCTGTGATTGTGTGTCTGTTTCCTGCCTTACAGCCCTGGTGAGTCTTTCCCGGTTTTCCTCCACTGTACCCGCACCTCCCCATTCCTATTCCCTTTCCATTGCACTGAGTGAGAGGAGTGTGTGGGTAGTACAAGGTGTGGTGAAAGGAGGGGTCCCACTTGAGGTTGCCTTTCTCCCCTACCCCAATGACGACACGGCCTCGCCTCGCTTGAGGCAACTTGGGCCAACCTATATCCTGAGGGGTTGTTTCCTCCAAGTTACTAGTGTGGGGCCCAGTGACTGGCGAGTGGGTGAGGTTGTGGCATGGGAACTTCGGTGGCATCCGTGGGAAACCCCCTTCTACCCCCTCCCCATCTTAACACTTACTCGCTCTGACAGAGCTGGTGTCAGGTGTGGTATTGCGCTCCCCAAAGACATTAGTCTTGGGGGACTTCAACATTCATGCTGATGCCAGTCTCGGTGGCGCAGAACGTGAATTCGTGGCCTCCATGGCAACCATGAGCCTGTCCCAAATTATCAGCAGCCCAACGCATGATGGGACCCTGGACCTGATTTTTTGCACTGGCCTTGAGGCAGGGGGTACGTTGATGGGGGAGGTGTTAGTAGAACCCTTGTCATGGATGGATCGCCATCTCCTGCAAACACGTCTCCTGGCACATGTCTGCCCCTGGGGGGGTTTAGAACTGATTCGTATGGTTTACCTCCGGAAACTAATGGAACCCGAGAAGTTCTGAAAGCTCTTGGGGAGTTACCCTCTGAACTTGACGACTGTCCACTCGATGACCTCATGGCTTTATGGAATGCCTGGCTGTAGGCCATTGACCAGACGGCTCCAAGGCATCCGCTCCCTCAGCGACGGCTCCTCAGCCCTCCATGGTTTACAGAGGGTCTGAGATTGCTGAAGTGGGAGGGGAGGCAGTTGGAGCAACAGTGGCACTGTCCATGTGCTGAAGCTGACAGATTGCAACATAGACCCAGTTTACATGCCTATGCTGTAGCTGTAACGGCAGCAAAAAAGGAAGCTGCTCGTATAGCCTCTGCAAAATCTCATCTAGCGGAGCTTTTCCCAGTGGTGAGGGGATTGGTCGGTCCTCCCTCCCTCTGCCTGGAATTGGAGTTATCTAATGCCCGCTGTGACATGTTTGGTGACTATTTTGCAGAGAACATTGCTCGGATTCACCACAATTTTGACGCCGCATTTATTGCAGTGGGTAAACCAGGAGTTGTGGAAGCCTCACCTTGTCCAGTTTCATGGGATCAATTTCAGTTGGTGTCGTCCACCGGGGAGGGGGATGTCCTTGGGGCTGCTAGGGCCACCATTGACCCATGCCTGTCCTGGCTGGTTAAGGCCAGCCGGGAGATGGTGGAGCCGCTGCTGGCGGGGGTGATCAATGCCTCCCTTCAGGAGGGCAGAATGCTGGGTTGCCTCAAAGAGGCAGTGGTGTGGCTTCTACTCAAAAAACCATCATTTGATGTTGTTTCCCTCACCAGTTATCAGCCAGTCTCTAACCTTCCCTTTCTAGGGACCTTTCTAGGGACCCATCAGCTGCAGGGGCACCTAGACCACACTGGTTATCTGGAATCCTCTCAGTCTGGTTTTCGTCCGGGCTATGTCATGGAGGCTGCACTTGTGGCCTTGGTCGATGACCTTCACTGTGAATGAGATCAGGGTCGATCGACCCTGCTAATTTTGTTAGATCTGTCGGCTGCTTTTGATACCGTTGACCATGAGATGTTGGTGACTCGCTTGCAGGATCGAGCTGGAGTGGGCGGGATCGTCTTTGACTGGTTCCACTCCTTCCTAGCCGGGAGGACTAAGCGTGTGGTACTTGGGGATTCTTCATCATCTCCACGAGACCTCACATGTGGTGTCCTGCAAGGTTCTATTCTGTCCCCACTCTTGTTCAAAGTGTATATGCAGCCACTCGGTGAGGTCGTGAGACGGTATGGGGTGCGGTATCATCAATATACTAATGACAACCAACTCTACCTCTCATTTTCATCTGACTCACACCCGGCAATCTTTGTGCTTACCCAATGTCTGGCAGCTGTTGGGGATTGAATGAGGGCGAGCTGACTGAGGTTGAATCCCGACAAGACAGAGGTGATGGTGGTGGGGAGGGCAGTGGATGTGGCGGCTCCCATCATTGATGGGGTCTGTCCGCCTCTGGTATCCCAGGTCCATAGCGTGCTCCTTGATCTGCAGCTCTGCCTGGAATTCCAGATGGGGGCTGTGGCAAGGAATGCTTTTTGCCAATTACATCTGGTGCGGTGGCTTCAGCCATATGTTTCAGATGGTGACCTGGCCACTATCATCCATGCTTTCATTACCTCGAGATTGGACTATTGCAACACACGCTATGTGGGGCTACCTATGGTGATGGCCCAGAGACTGCAGCTAGTGCACAATGTAGCGGCCCGTCTCCTTACGGGGACGGGTCACCGTGAGCACACTTCACCGGTGCTCTGGGCTCTGCACTGGCTGCCTATAGTCTTCCGGGCCCGATTCAAGGTATTGGTTCTGACCTACAAAACCCTATAGGGTCTTGGCCTGAATGACCTGTGGGACCGTCTCGCTCTCCACGCTCTGGAGCGGCCCCTGTGGTCCGCTGGGGGGCGCCCTTCTCAAGGTCCCTCGTGTGGCCCGGGGGCCACTATGGGGAGGGCGTTCTCAGTGGCTGCACCTAGGCTGTGGAACTCCCTCCCGGTGGAGGCCTGGGTGGCCCCGGATCTCCCCTCCTTCCATCATATGTGAAAAATGTGACTGTTCCGCCTGCCTTTTGGTGAGGGAGATGGGGTATAGGGCGGGATGGGGGGGCTGGGAGCGGTGGGGTTGGTTCTGTGCCTTCTCTTTTTATTTGTTTTGTTTGGTTTAAATTGATTTTAATGTGTTTTAATGTTGTAAGCCGCCCCGGGCTGCTTGGAGCAGGAGGGTTGGGGTACCAAATGTTTTTATCAATCAATCAATCAATCAAATCAAATACTTAAAATACACACACTTAGCTAACCCTGCCTGTTAAATGCCTGGCCAAATAAATAGGTCTTATGCTGCCATTGGAAGATGCCCAGGCTAGGGCTCATGCAAATCTCTAAGGGCAGGGAGTTCCAAAGCCACTCAGCAGCCATCGAGAATGTCTCTCTGCATGTACAGGTTGTATGGACCTGGGCCAATGGTAGGGCTTGCAAAAGGGCACCCATGGCTGATCTTAGAGGCCACAGAGGGACATAAGGAGGAAGGCAGGACTTTAGATATGTAGGGCCTGGGCCCAGAACATGATCATCTCTAGGGTCCTGCAGAGGGTGCCCCTGAGGGGGCAGAGTCACAGGGGAGGGGAGGCCTGGGGAGGGAGGGTGCATTTATTCTTCACCCTGAGCCCTCCAAATTCTAAGGCTGGCCCTGTTCTAACGTGCTTTTAAGCAGTGCCAGCTTAAACCGAGCCCCATTGCTAATCCGATAAGAGCCACCACTCACTCCCCTTGTTCCTAGGGTTGTCACCTCTCTGGACTTCACCCAGAGACGCCAGACTTTCTTTCATGGTCCCACCTGACTGGTCCCAACTGACTGGCCTTGGCCCAAGCCCCTAAGGCTCGGATTGGGCTCCCCCCAGCAGCAGGGTCAGCTAATGGACAGGAGAACACCTTGGCCCCGCCTCTTCTCTGACATTGCCCCACCGCTTATAGAGGGCTGTGACGTCACAGAATTCTGCGGGGGTGTGGTCAAGATGGGAAGGGGTGGGGCTAAAGCATTCCTCCACTTCTTTTCTGGTGTGACCACACCCCCTATGGAGAGATGGGACATGATGACTCTCTGTGGAGGGCGGGGCCTCCTGGATGCATCAGGCCTGCTCACAAGAGCCTGGCAGTATCAGGTTTGGGACAGGCTCAATATTTATTTATTTATTTATTTATTTAATTAATTAATTTTTTTATATAACATTTTTATCCCGCCCCTCCTGCCCTTCCAGGGCAGCCCGGGGTGGCGAACAACAATATAAAAACAATTTAAAACAGTTAAAAATTCATAAAATGCAGGGGTGGGTGGGAAACACAACCCCCCCCCGCCCCCTATCCTCCCCCTCCCCCTCGCCAAAGGCCTGGCGGAACAGCCAGGTCTTACATAAACGTCGAAATGACGTTTCGACGGGATTCCTCCAGTTCCCCGAACCTGCAGGAGCTAGCTAGCAACCTGGGTTAAGCCACATAAGCCTCCAGGCTTTCCTTTCCCCCTTTTATTTATACTTATACCCCGCCCCTCTTGCTCAAGGCAACTCGAAGGTGGCTCACAGAAATAAAATTCAAACAAAATACATTATAAATACAAAATATTAATATACAAATATAAAATATTTGTATACATAATACAAATATAAAATCATAGCAGCAATACATGGTCTGCATGAAGCAAACATGAGTTGCGTAAAATAAATACACCCCGCCCGACACCCCCCTAACCCATCTCACCTTTCCCCTCCCCTCCACCAAACACCTAACGGAAAGTTCAGGTCTTACCACTTTGTCGGAGAGTGAGGAGCACAGGGCCGAGGTGAATCTCCGCCGGGAGGCCGGTCCGGCCGCCGAAGACACTCGCCTGTCTATTCAGACCCACCGATAATACAGGCCCTCAGGAGGGGGCTCCTGGATTAATGCAGAGGCCACCCAGGGGCCATGGGAGTGAGGCAATCCTTCAGGTAAGCAGGGCCCAGGCCATGTAGGGCTTTAAACAGCAGCATGAATTGGGCCCAGAAGACACTAGTGCTCGGAGCACTGATTGAAGGCGCTCCCTGCGGCCCGTCCCAGTAAGCAGATGGGCTGCCACATTTTGCACCAGCTGCAGCTTCTGAACCGTCACCATGGGCAGCCCCACGTAGAGCGCATTACGATAGTCCAGTTTCGAGGTGACAAATGCATGGATAAGAGTGGTGAGATTGGCGCCTGAGACGTGTGAGTGGCACACTGGTGCCTCCCCACCCGATGTAATTGGTGAAAGGTACCCCTGGCCGCAGCCAACACCTGGGAATCCAAGCACAGCTGAGTGTGGCTTTGGGTCACACTCAGAGCTCAATGGCTGCCCACACTCCCTGCCTACCCAGTTCTAAATTCTGGTGTGCCGCCATGCCATCTCCCAATCCTGCAAGGACTCATGTTCAAAGCCACACAATTCTCTTGGGGCTTCTGTTCTCTCAGGTACCACCCCTTACAAATTCCTTAATTGTGCCCTTGCTTCAGTAACAGCTCAAACCATCGAAGTGTCTGGACCTGTGCCTTGAATCCCCACTCTCAAGGCTGATTTGGCAACACCACTGCTCTTCCTTACCTCCGACCCAGTCACGCCTGCAAAGGACCTCCCTTCACTGGCCAGGTCACACCCCTCCAGTCTGTCCCCCCAGTCTTGCCACACCTCTCAGCTTCCTGTTTGCCTGCCAGCCAGCTTATAAGGGCTGCCTGGTAGCATTTGGTCATACCTGGTCTCTTCCTGGTCCTGCCTCATCCTTAATCCCAGTCTGTTTGTGCCCTGCTTCCTGCTTTCCCTGGTCTTGCTCTGCCCTCACTTTCACAATTCATTCCTCTTACCCTGCTCTAACAACTCCTCTACCTACCTGACTCTGATCTGAACCCTGTGCCTTGATCCTGACTCCTGCCCTAGCTCCTCCCAGCTCCAATCTTGTGTCTACTTTCTGATCCTGAATTTGCCCTCCTAGATCCATTCTCCGAATCCATCTATGCCCCCAACAGCAGCTCCTTACACACAGCAAACTAATAATCAACAAGAACAGCGATCATAAGGGTGCAAAGTATCTTCAGGCTCCGCCTGCTTTCAGGCTTTGATGCATGTGCTCTCCTGTCCCCAGCAGCACCTCCTGTCAAGGGTGAGTTTGCCCAAAAGAATGTAAGTGTTATGCACCACTTCTGCTAGGTCTCAGCCCGAGGGGCTATTTATGCTAAATGAATCACTGTCTCAATTTTTGTCTCCTCATGGTTGCTCATAAATAACCACTTTGCAGGTATCAATCACCTTTCCATCTTCATCCATCTGTCCAGGAGAGTCTGAGAAGGTGCAGTTCATTGCCATGTGATTGTTCCCCAGCCAACTTTCAAAGGGGCTAATATGTGTCTGGGAGGATCAACGATAGATTAGTCCAGTTGGTTCAGGCCCACTCTAGGAACACTGCAAATATGAAACTGTCCGAGAGAGGAATTCCCTGTTGGGCAGAGACTGCAGCCTCTCCTCTTATACGTTCATTTGCAACTCTGGTTCAGTTCCGGGGCTCTGCATGAGAGTTCTCATAATTAAGAGGAAGTCATTCAAGCCATTAAGCATCCGGCCTCCTGGCTCCCAGTGCAGCCATTTCTCCGATGGCCTCCACTTCTACGAGCTCTGTACCTCGGTTAATGCACACACTTCAAACTGCGACTGATCCAAATTGGAATTAGTGGGCATTCTCCCGCTGGTTTGAGTGGGCTTTGGCTCATAATTAAGGCCAAAATGGGTACCCCAAAAAATGAGTAAAATCCATCACATCCATACTACCCAAACCAAAAATGACAGTTCAGGTAATTACCGATATCTGTTTGCACTCTGTCTGGTATCCATTTGGTTATTGCATCTTGAGGTTGGAGGGGGGTTGGCTTTTCCAGGTTGGTTATTTTGATATTTTGGTTGCATCATTTGACATTTCAGTTATTTATTTATTTATTATATTATTATTATTATTATTATTATTTATATAGCACCAGCAGTGTACCTGGCACTGTACAATCCATAGTTATAGACAGGTCCCTACCCAAGGGGGCGTACAGTTGCATCATTTCTGCCATGTTTACCTTTTTGCACCTACACAATTGCCAAAAACAGCGTAACCAAAGTACCAAAACATCAAAATACTCAAACAGAAAGATGGGGGAGGAGGGGATACCTGAAATGAAATACTTGAAAAATCGGACATTGGAGGAACTATTTTTGGTTATGGAGAGCGTTTGGGTCCCATCAGACCGCTCCGGCCACTCACATCACCTAAACAGCTTACCCCCACTGCCTGCATTCTGCCCCATAGTGAACTCAAGGTCCTGATGGGCCAGGCAGCCTGTGCCCTCATTGGCTGGCTGTGGTTATAGAGTATAAAGACCACGGGACTTAGAGGAAGTCTCCTAGTCGGGGCTGGCCTAAGAATTTGCAGGAGCCAGGGCGAAGAATAAATGTGGATCCCATCCTCTTCCCTATGGCCCCGCCCTCTTGGGGTCACCCTCTGCGAGGCCCTAGAAATGGCCGTGTGTGGGGCCCCCTGCCCTGTGGGGCTCCCAGAAGTAGAGAAAGAGCCACGTCTGGGGCGGTCACCCTGGGTCGCCCGGTGGTAATAAGGCCTGCCCTTATCCTAGCAACATAGCCGTTACCCAACTCTCACTTCCTCATCCTTGACTTAGACTATCTGGCTCCTGGCTCAGCTCTCATTTCTCAGCTCCTGGCTTCTGCTTACCAATTTGGCTTCAGGTTTTTTGGCTCCAACCTGGCACTGGTTTATATGAACCCTGCTTATCCTTTGCCTAGGTGGGATTCATTTCTGGGTGGGCAGAAAGCAGTGCCCAGCAGCAGTGGGGAGGGAGTGGGAACAACAGGGAATGGTGTCCTCCTACGGGTGTGTTCCACCTTCTTTCCTTCAGCCCCACGGGGGCAGGCTGAGTTGGGATACAACCATAGGAGGGCACCAGCCCCAGTTGTTTCCACTCCCTCGGAGGGCAGAGGTGGGCTTTCTCCCTGTGCCAGGGCTGTTGAATCTGCCAGATTCCTCATGCATGGGATCATGTATTCTGCAGGCCCCGGCTGGGGATATTAATTTGAGCAATGGCCATGTGTGAGCGAATCTTTAAGGCATAAAGAATTTGGATGCCACTGCGGCTCTAATGGAATGACAGAGGTGCTGCTCTAGGAGGCATGGGAGTGATGTACTCTGCGTCCCCCGGTCCTGGCAATATCACAATTAATGCAATTCCATTAACTCCGAAAGGTGTGTTAAGTAGTCGTGCAGCGGGCCATTAATCGCGCCAATGTCAGCCTGCTCTTGCTACGACATTTACCCTAATTAGAAATACATCCTGTTATTTAGCAGTAACCTTCTATGGGGATAATTCATACCAGACTCTGTACCACATGGAATCACTGTGAGGTGGGGGGAACGGATTGAGATTGGCATATTATTTCCTAGAACAGGGGTGGAGGACCTAAGGTTCAGGGGCCAAATGCAGTCCACAGCTAGTTTTTACGTGGTCAAATTCCAGTTCCTGGAGCTGGCCCCTGGATCCAGTTCCTAACCCCCACCCTTTATGTTCTATGGAGCTGTGGGCTCTGAAATAAGGGATATTCTCTTAAAATCAATCCATAATCCTGCTGTCATCTCATGCACAAGTCTTGAAAATGAAGGAAAGCTTCTATCCCAATCCCCATTTCATGGACTGGAACTTTCCTCCAGCCAGCCCTGCTCCTCAGGACACTCAGAAGGCTGAGATCCAGCTTCCAGCTGTGATGGCTTGGACCCGCCTACGTCAGACACAACTTTCTATCCAGGGTTGTGAAACCAACTCCTACAGCATGGAAGTGCTACTTTAAAACCTCCCGCCTCCCACTGCCTGCGCAAGGCATGTTTCATCAACACGTTCGACCACACTGAAAACTCCTACTGCAGCTTAAAGCAATCTGCATACACTCATGGCCTTGGAGAGAAGAAGAAAGACTACGTGGTACCACCAAAGACTACAGCCTTCCTTCTTGTAGTAGGTGCAGTTGGTTCCACTGACTGGCCATGGTGGCCCAATGACAACAGCCTAGTGGAGTCTTAGTGGTCTGCAGACCACAACAGGGGAACTCTTGCTCCGAGATAGCAGAGTGAGAGATGTATTGCAAGAGTCTGAACAGAAAGGTTTGCGCAGGCCCCAAACGGGATCTCATCCGTAAGGCGCAAGTTAATGTATTGCTCTCGGAACCACCCCATTCCCTTTCAAGCAACCTATAGGCCTGCTCCAGATGTTGGCCCAGAGTCTTCAGACTCTGTCGGAAGACCCGATTTCTCTGAATCAGCCTGGGGCGCCTTCAGTAACCCAGAGGAATCTGCCCCTGCTGACATGGCCCCGCTCCCTTCAGGTAAATGAGGTGGTAACCCTAGCAACTTGTAGGACTATAACTGAGGAGATACGAGTTTCAATTGGTTTTACGGGAACTGCAAGGATTCCTTGAAAAACAAAAGAGCCATTTGCCGCGCTAAAACAGAGACAATGAGATTCACAAAGTCAAAGGGAGGAGGCGGCTCAGGAAGTCCTTCTTGGTGCAGGGCTGGAACGGTTACTGTCATTTAGTTCCTATTAGGAAATGGTAAAAGGAAACCTTGCAGCGAAGGTCACGATCATTAAGCGGTCCCAGGCTTTTTACAAGCATGATTGGCGCCATGCTGCCCACAGCGTCGCCCTTCTGAAATGATGATTCTGTTAACATAAAATCATAGAGTTGCAATAGACCTTGAAGTCATCTGGTCCAACCCCTTACTTGGATGCAGGATGACGACAGTTACAACATCCCCAACAGATGGTTCAGCCTTTTGAAAACCTCTCCCACTCCCTAGGCAACTTGATCCATTGCTGCACAGCTCCTACTGGTAGGAGGCTTTTCCTGATATGTAGCTGAAACCTTCCCTCCCGTAATTTGAGCCCATTATTTCTAGCTCTACCTTCTGTGGCAAAGGAGAACAGATCCTTGCCGCCTTCTTGGCAGTGGCCCTTTAGACATTTGAAGTCTGCTATCATGTCTCCCCTGCCTCCTTGGTCTTCTCTTCGTTAGGCTAAATATATACCCAGTTCCAGGCCCAGTCTTAGACTTTGCGGGGCCCGCGGTGAAGGAAAAATGTGGGGCCCCTAGTGGCCCTGCCCCCTTGGGGTCATCCTCCATGGGGCCATATAGATGGGCATGTTTGGGGCCCTGCTGGGAGGGACTGCCGCTAGGTCCTACCATGGTGAAAATAGGGGCCACTGGGGGGTCCCAGAAGTAGAGAAAAGAGCAGGGCCCCAGGCGGTTACCCCAGTTCGCTCTATGGTAAGGCCAGCCCTGTCCAGTTCTTTCAACCTTTCCTCATGGCCATAGGATTGGTTGGGTCACCAGGGTAGGCTGGGGCGAGTGGCAGGCTTTGCAGGAAGCATCTGCCTTGGGAGCCTCTGGAAGCGCTCCACGTCCCAATGCCCTTCAACCATTGCCGCCACTGCCCTGGAGATGCAAACAAGAGCTTTCGAGATGCAGGGCCAGGAGTGTAGCTCCCCCCTCCCCCCGTTGGTTACGTACATGGCCAGCTCTGCCTTCAGTGGCCTCCTCAGCCTGGAAAATTGGAGCCAACTGGAGTGGATTAAAGGGTTGTACTTTTCTGAGGTGTAACCCATTGCCCACTTGTGTCCTGGAAGGGAGGAATATAAGAATGGAAGGCAGAAGAGGATACATCTTCTCCTGAGTTTGAGGGTGCAGAGAATTGGCCGTTGCACTAGTTTTCTCCCTGTTGGTGGCCTTTCCTGGAAGTTGGACGGGTAGGCAAAATGGCTGCTATTTTGTGGGCCTTTCAGGGGGAAGCCAGATGGCTGAGCGTGAACTGACTTCTTCTAGTCAGCTCAGTCCATTACCTCCTCAGAGACATCCTTCCAACTAACACCCACCATGATGCCATCTGTGATGGCATCTCTCCTACGGATGTGCGAACGCGGTTCGGATGTTTGGAGTTCGGGCCGAACTCGGCCTGTTCGGACGACCGAACTGAACGTTCAAATGACCAAACAGTTCGGAAAAGTTCAGATGAGTTCGGGGGCAGGAAAAACGTGACTTTGGGTGGGGAAAACGTGTCTGGAAGGGGGAGGCAGCTGAGGAGCAGACTTCCTGGTACCAGGGGTGAAGACATGGGGTGGTTTCAGGGCCAAATGATACTGATACTGGGGGAAAAAATTTGGTATCGGTATCAGTATCGATAGCGCTATTTTTGGATGTTCAGCCGAATTCGGCCGAACCGAACTCCACCGAACCGAACAACCGAACCCGTACTCAGGTTTCAAACCGAATGACCTAACGTCCGAACATCCGAACTGCGTTCTGTTCGCGCATCCCTAATCTCTCCACCTCCTGGGCCGTTGACCTCTTGGTCTGCTAAGCCAAAGACCACAGTCTCAAGCAGGTGCCATGTGGTCTACCCCCATCCAGCAGATGTGCCCAAACAGTTCCAGCTTGCTTTTCGCCACCACCTCACCAACAGCTCCTGCCAGTCTAGTCATCTTTCTAAATCCTAACAAAGGGGAATAATTGGCAAATGACAGGCCAAAGGAAGCAATCCCTTACTGTTCAGATATTTCTCTGTGGGGTGGCCAAAGTGTGGGCTCAATTTAGAATCCCAGAATCCCCTTTACTCTGTTTATTTCTCTCCCTCATAGCATTGATCCTTCTCCCACAATGTCCCTCATTGTCAGGGGTTGCAGGGTTGGGCTCCAAACTGATTTGCAACCTGCTTCAGATTAAACTGTAACAACCTTTTTCAGGCCATTATGGTTTAATCCAAAACTGAAAGTCCCATCCCTACAGTGGATCTCTGAGGTCTCTTCCAGCCAGTGGGGCAATGCCCCCCCAGCCCGCCCGACGCCGAGTCCCCGCCAACCGGGGAGAAGAAAATAAAATAAAAATCACACCGGCCGAGCCTGGGCTCATGTGCGGAGCCAGCTCGAAGAACCTTGTTTGAAGTAGCAACCTTCAGAAGGTTCAGAGCATTTTCACTGGTTTGTGCGCGCGTGCAGGGGCTCTAGTAGGTTAGAGCAGGGGGGCTGGGAGCCAGGACTCCTGGGTTCTCTGGGAGGGGAGTGGGGGCTAGTGGGTTAGAGCAGGGGGGCTGGGAGTCAGGACTCCTGGGTTCTCGGGGAGGGGAGTGAGGGCTAGTGGCTTAGAGCAGGGGGGCTGGGAGTCAGGACTCCTGGGTT
>QEPC01004922.1:9049626-9061871 GCA_003113815.1 Sphenodon punctatus
TATTTATTTTAAGCTTGATGTGCATGTAAACTGTGTTTTCTTCCATCCTATGTTAACCCTGGGAACTCCTTGCTGCTGGGTTATGCCATGCCACTGGCCTACTGTCCTCCTGGCTCCACCTACTGTCCCCTTGGCTCCGCCTACCGTCCACCTGGCTCCGTCCCTAGGCCCGCCAGTCTTGCTGCCCCAGTGCCCCTCCAACATCAAAACCCACCAGCCACCCCTGCTTCCAGCTCTACAATTCCATGATTCTACAAGAGGCATAACCGGGGGGGGGGGGGGCTGTGTCCTTCCCCAATTCAAGGCCAGTTCCCCCCCATTCATTTCTCTCCTCTCTCTGTCTTCTTTTGCTCTGCTCCTTGTTGTGCCCCAAGTGAAGGAACGTACCCCCCATGTGAGAGAACTTGGCTACATCACTGTGTGTGATTCTATGTATAAAAACAGCTATCAGGACCCCCCATTAGCCTTCTTTTCTATAGGAATTCCCCAATTCCTTCAACCTTTCCTGTATGGCTTCCAGTCCTCTTACGATCTTTATTGCTCAGTTTTGAATCCTTTCCAGTTTGAACCGGCATTAGGAGAATCTATAGCCTAATATGTCTCGAGCATCCACTTCCATGTATCTAGTTGACACATCATAAAGAGTCGTGATTTATTGGAAGATAGAACGTATGAAGCAGCCCTGTAAACAGCACAGCAGATGCCTTTTAAAGCTCTTTTGTGTCCTGAGGCACCGGCACACAGCAACCTACCTCATACTGCAGACATCAAAACAAATCCTCGATTTCCCGAGCAGTTACCCCTGCATGAATAGAGATACTCAGCCTGAGCAGAATGGGGCTCTGTCCGTCATCTGGATCTGGCGAGAGAGAGAGAGAAAAGCCATTTTAATAAAGTGGCTTATAGGGATTCATATAAAGGGATTTATAGAGAGAGTGTGTGTCTCCGTTCCAAAGATGAGAGCATCATTCACAGTCAGGTAACTACAGATGAGAAGAATGTATATTCCTAAGGGATTTACCCTAGTGTAGTTGCCATGTTTCCCACAAGTAAGTCAAGAGCATGCACACAACCATGGTAAGTTACCCTGCTTTCCACCGGGGTAAGTTTCAAAGGCAGGGTAGAAGACCGAGGTATTTATGCCTGATCCATGTGAAGGCTCTCAACGAAGGTCATTTACCCCCAGGGCAGAAATTCCCAAACTGTGGGTCAGGACACCAGGTGAGGTTTTGCCATCTGCTGATGGGGTTGCGATCTCAATTGTTCTTGACATACTTTACACGTCTTTGCAGCCTGGGCTGAGGGTACTATATTTGTCTCAAAAAGAAGTGACACAGGCAAGGAGTTTGGGAACCACTTCTCTAGGGGTACAATATGAAGGGATGAAAGTACCCCAGAAAGCCTATAAAGCCCTAAATGGCCTGGGTCCCACACATCTGAAAGGCCGCCTCCTCCCCTATGGCCCCATCACAGGCCCTGTGGTCAGCCGGGAGCTCTCTCTTGCATGTACCACCTGCCCATCAGGTTCATACAGGGTGGAGAGGTGTTCTCAGTAGCTGCTCCAGTAACGTGAAACTCCCTTCCTCTAGAGCAGAGTTGGCCAGACTTATGGTACATACAATCCACTGAGGCATCAACCTTGGGACTAGAGCTCCAATGAGTACCCGCAAGAGCAGGGATACCCAACGAATTTCCAGTACCCAAATTGACCAGAGTCCTGGAATGTCGATCTCTGGTCCCGGGATACCAATTTCTGGTGCCGATATTTTTACTTCCATATTGATATTTCAACTTTCAACACCTATTTATTATTGATTTTCCATCCCAGAAAGTTGACTTCCGGTCCCAGAAAGTCAACTTCCAGTCCCAATTTTTTTTATTTCCATACCGATTTTTTGGTTTTCTAATCCGATATACCGATTGGTAATTGGTACCAGAAATTACCAACTTTGGGGATTTCGGGGTACCCAATTGGTACCCAGGTAACACATCGGGTACCTGATGCAGTACCTGAAAATGCAGGTAGTACCTGTGGGTACTAAAATAAATACCCATTTCAGCTCTACACAGGACCCTCCTTCTGGCCCCAGTGCTCCAGCCAGACCCTTCCTGCTGGGTCCAGCTCTGAGGCACCTCAACAACCAGGCTCAGGAGTACAGAAAAGTCCTCCCTATTAGAGAGAGCAGAGAGCCTTCCCTACCACACCGAAGGAAAGGAACTCTCCTTGCCTGTTTCTTCCCCAGAGACATTCCCTGTCATGCTCCCCTTCCCAAAGGCGGTAGTGTGGGGATGTGGATATTAGTGGACATTTCCCGGCAGGGGCACAGCTGAGCTGGCCAATCAGGAGGAGTCTAAATCACCTTTGATGAAGGTCTGAAAGGTCAGAGGACACCGTGAGAAAACAAGGTTATGATTGTGGCGAGATAGAGACCATGGGACCAGCACTTCACCCTTTCCACTCTGAAATCTTCCTTCTTGTCAGGGCTCTTTGTAAAGAGTCTGAGCTCTGCTAGAAAATTTTCAGAGTGGGTGAGGGCAGAGTGCTAACCCCACTCCCTCCCCCATCCACTCTGAAGATTGTCTGACGGCACTCAGATCCTTGCAGAGGGCTCCCCTAGAGTCCAGGCTCAACTGGCCAGCTACCGGTCAGTCTCTAACCTTCTCTTTTTAGGGAAGGTTATTGAATGGGTGGTGGTTCGGCAGCTTCAGGAGCATCTGGACCAGGCCAACTTTCTTAATCCCTTGCAATCTGGTTTCCGACTGGGTTATGGCACGGAGACTGCGCTTGTGGTCTTGGTCGATGACCTCTCCTGAGAGCTGGACCAGGGTCATTCGACCCTGTTGATTTTGTTAGATCTCTCGGCTGAATTTGATAACGTTGATCATGAGTTGTTGGTGACTTGGCTGCGGGACCGGGCCGGGATGAGCGGGACTGTTCTTGAATGGTTCCGCTCTTTCCTGGCCGGGAGAACTCAGCGTGTGGTGCTGGGGGATTATTCATCTTCTTCCCGGGGCCTCACAGGTGGAGTTCTGCAAGGTTCTATCTTATCCCCTCTCCTGTTCGATGTGTACATGCAGTCATTGGTGGAGACTGTCAGAGAATTTGGTGTACGGTGTCATCAATATGCTGATGGCACCCAACTATGCGTCCCTTTGGCAGGGGAGGTTGCCCCCCAGTCTCAAGGAGGTCGTGGTGTGCCCCCTGCTGAAGAAGCCATCCTTGGATGTGGATGCACTCGCCGGCTACTGACCTGTCTCTAACCTCCCCTTTTTCGGGAAGGTTATTGAACAGACAGTGGCACTGCAGCTCCAGATTCATCTTGACCGCATCGGTTTCCTTGACCCATTTCAATCGAGGTTCCACCCCGGCTATGGTACAGAGACGGCGCTGGTGGCCTTGGTGGACGATCTCCGCTGGGAGATGGACGCAGGACGTTCAACACTTCTGGTCCTGCTAGATCTCTTGGCCGCTTTTGACATAATGGACCATGGGCTGCTGTTGAGACGATTGCGAGCCCTGGGAGGCTTGTCCTTGGATGGTTCCGTTCATTTCTCTCGGGAAGAAGCCAGCGGGTTGTCCTAGGGGCTGAGTCTTCTAGCCCCCAGGCCCTGGATTGTGGCATGCTGCAAGGTTCAATTCTGTCTCCATTATTATTTAACGTATATATGCAGCCCCTGGGGTTGCCACCAATATGCTGATGATACCCAGATTTACCTCTCTTTTTCAACCAACCCAGGTCCTGCCATCTCAGTACTGTCCCAATGCTTGGAGGTCCTGGCGGATTGGTTACGGCAGAACAGACTGAGGCTCAACCCTGATAAAATGGAGGTGATGGCGGTGGGTAGGGTGAGGGAGGTGCTGGTTTCCCTCGTAGAGGGGATCCGCCCTCCCGTAGCCGAGCAGGTTCAGAGTCTGGGAGTGTTATTGGACTCAGATCTCCGCCTGGATTGGCTTGTGGAGATGGTGGTGAAGGCTGCCTTCCGCCAGCTGTATCTGGTGCGGAGGCTGCGTCCATATATTTCCAGGCCCGACCTGGCCACCTTCATCCATGCCTTCATCACCTCGAGACTGGACTACTGCAACGCGCTTTACGTGGGGCTTCCCTTGATGCTGGTTCGGAGGCTGCAGCTGGTGCAGAATACGGCAGCTCATCTCCTGATGGGGTTGAGTCAACGGGAGCATATTACTCCCGTGCTCCACGCACTGCACTAGCTGCCTATAGCGTACCAAGCCAGATTCTACACAGTCTTGGCCCTTCATACCTCAGGGGCCGCCTCGCCTTCCATGCCCCAGAGCAGCCCCTCTGGTCTGCCGGGGGCGCCTTTTTGGAGGTCCCCCACGTAAAGTGGGGGGCCACAATGGAGAGGGCATTCTCGGTGGCCAGGCAGCGATTATGGAACTCCCTCCTGGAGGAAGCCCATCTGGCCCCAAGTCTATTGGCCTTCCGCTGGGCCTGTAAGACTTCACTGTTCTCCCAGGCCTTCGGAGGACGGGAGGGGGGGTGGGTAAAAAGTTTTTAGATGTGTCATTTTTGTATTGATGTTGACATTTTAAAGTATTGTTATTTTGTTGTAAGCCGCCCCGGGATGCCATGGGCATGAGGGGGCGACTAAAAAATGCAAACAAATAAATAAAATAAAATAAATAAAACTCTCTCTCTCATTTTCATCAGACCCAGGTCTGGCAGTCTCGGTACTTACCTGGTGTTTCTCATCTGCGGGGGACTGGATGAGGGTGAGTCACTTGAAGCTAAATCCTGACATGACGGAGGTGATGGTTGTGGGGAAAGCCGGGGGAGTGATGGCCCCCGTCATTGATGGGATCTGTCTTCCCCCTGGTATCTCAGGTCCGGAGTCTGGGCGTGCTCCTTGATCCTCAGCTCTGCCTAATTCAAGGTGTTGGTGCTGACCTTTAAAGTCCTAAACGGCCTGGGCCCCACCTACCTGCAGGACCGCCTCACCCTCCAGAGCTTGGATTGGCCTCTGAGGTTGGCCAGGGGCATCCTCCTTGAGGTCCCCTGGATTTCCCGGGTGTCGGCCACGAGGAAGGCATTCTCTGTGGCTGCGCCATGGCTGTGGAACTCCCTCCCGCTGGAGGTCCACCTGGTCACCGACCTCCCCTCTTTCTGTATACAGCGTAAGACCTGGCTGTTCTGCCAGGCCTTTATCGAGGGAGATAGGGTGGGTGGGTTGGGTGAGGGAGGGGCTCTGTTGTTTGGGTATTGTTTTTTTTTTAGTTAATAATGTTGATTTAAAATGGTTTTTGTTATATGTTTTTAGAATGTTGTTAGCAACCCTGAGATGCTTGTAAGCAGGAGGGGCCGGCATATAAATTTAATTATAAATAAATAAATAAACTGAGCCCCCTCGCTCCATGGTAACCATGACCCTGGGCTCTGCAATAGACTAACCCTCACAATGGGCCCATTTGTGTTTTCCTGCTACATCAGCAGAATAAGCCACTTTGGAATCACCCGTTTCTGTTTTAATGTCCATCTGTCAGCTGCTCACTCCAAACTCAAATTGATCGACCTCCCACTAATAAGTTGGCAAACTCTTAAACAGGAGAAAGGGAGCGGGGGTGGGATTCCAGCGCTTCAATCATTTGCGTTTAAGAACCTCAGCCGGAACCTGATGCCACAACAAAGGCATTAAAAAAATAGTATTGCTAATACACAATAAACTGGAAATGTTTACCAAGACAACAGGTGTGAAAGCCGGAGACGTGTCCCAGTCTTGTGGTTTTGCAACAGGAACAGAGGAGATTAAAAAAAAAAAAAAAAAAAAAAAAGAAGCTTCTCCAGGTTGGGGAAAGTCCTAAGTTGGGAGGTTTTCCACTTGGGGAGGTCAGGAAGATTGATACCATCTCCTTCCAGGCCAGCCTTAGAATTTGTGGGGTCCAGGGTGAAAATAAAATGCAGGGGCCCCATGGCTCCACCCTCCATAGCCCCACCCCTATAGCCTGATAGTCTGGGGTTTGCTTACAAAAACATAAACGTGTCATAAGTGTCACATACACCTGTACACAGTACACACAGGCTTCCCCTCACCCCCACCAGTGCTCTCTGTCTCCCGTTCTCTCTCTCAAACACACACACACATCTGGCAGGGGAGATTCAGGGCTCAGTGGTTTACTGAATGTGAGAGGAGAGGCATGGCCCGGCCCTGCAGGACATAGGCCTCCTGGGGGCTGAGAGAAAGGGGCAGCAAGAGAGCCTGTCCGAGGGCCTCAGGCGTGATGGACCTGAGACTATCAGGACTGAAGAGGAATTATGGGTAAATGGTAATACAGTAAACAGGAATATGGTAAACAGTGCACTTCAATATTATACTGTAAATCAGTAAAAGGGTATTGACTGCTGCTGCTGCTGCTGATCAGTCCCAACTAGAGCTGGGTATACCCATTGAATTTCTGGTACGTGGTTCAATATGAAAAATTTGGGTTCTTTTCAGTCCCCAAAACGGTATTGAATCGAGTACCTAAATAATCAAAATACCATTTTCAGTCCTGATTCTTTGACTTCCAGTCCTGGAATTTTGGCTTCCAGTTCCAGATTTCCCAAACATTTTCAGGCAGGTTTGAGGGTTTTCAGGTACCTGAAAACTCAGAAACCAACATTTCGGGTATTCGGGCACCGATTCAGATGCCCAAAACAGTGCCAGAAATCATGGGTCTAACCAGGTACCCATTTCTGCTTTAATCTCAACCCTACCAGGGACAAGGATAGAGATGAAGCTGGGGCTTGTGTATCGATCTGTGAAATGTAACAAGCTGCGGCAGGATCTGGGAGAGATTTGTTCATTTGTTTGTTTAAATTTCGATCCCGCTCTTGCTTGAAGCCATGAAGAATATTTGATCTCTCTCTGCTTTGCAACCCTCTTTCCACATATTGCATAGCAGTTACAGTCTCCCATTCAATCTCCTTTTCTCAAGGCTGGTAACTAGCTCAGATCATTTCTTCCTGCTAAATAAACCAAGAATGAAGACTTCTTCCAAGAGAGAAAAGTTTTCAAATCCCCTCTGGAGCTAGTAGAAGCTAATTTGCATCAAAGCTGCCTCGTCCAGGTCCTCAGGGGTGGAATGGCCATTGAACCCACCGGGAGGATTCCCGGTGGGCCGGGCTGGGCTGGAGAGCCGGTCTCGCTGTATTTTTTTTTTAATTAATTTATTTTTTTAAAAAAAATTGTTGGTCCCGACCCCTGTGGGGCCGGGTGGGGGGAGGCCTCACCTGCCTGAGTGCCTCTCCCTGCTAGTCCTTCTCAAGTTAGCTGGTGCTGCTGTCACGGGAGGAACAGCTGCCTGTCAAGCAGCTCGGAGCTAGAAAACAGACATATCATCAGAGCTAACACCATGAGTTTAACTCTGCTTTTAGCACCGCCATCCCCATCGCACGCTCAGCATTTCCATCCTTTTCAGCAGCTCAGAATTCAGGAGAGACAAGCAGCATCGCCAGGGAGGCGGTGACGCTGTACTCCAAAGGAGTCATTACAGCCAGGCTCTTGCATCTGTGGCAGATAAGAACCCAAACGAGGTTGCTTTTCTTCTTCCAGACAAAGCTCGATCCACAATCTGTCACAGAAATGACCCAGACCGCAGAAAGGTTGCTGAGGCTCAGTCTTTTCAACTGAAGAGCCGTTTTGTTAGGACGGTCGGAGAGAGATGCTACATCAGGGGCGGGGAAACCTCAGACCCAGGGGCCACTTTTGATGTGGCCTCTTTCCAGTTCCTGAATCTGCCCCCTGTACAGAGTTCCTACCTCCAACCACTGAAAAACTGAGCTCAGGATAAGGGAGCAGAGATGAGGATACGCACATAAGGACAGGAGACGTGAGACAAATCCCTCCTTTCCTGAGAGCACCCCTTGAGCAGGACCCCACCCCAATTTGTATGCAGCCCTCAGAGCTTGTATTGATTTTCAAAGTGGCTCCTGGGATGGAAAAAGTTCCCCACCCCTGTGCTAACGAACACCATTAAACTGAGGGCGTAATTTATATCAAAAATTAGAAGTGCCAGGGCTCAGGTCTGCCCCAGAAGTACCACCCTGTAGTGTTTGAGGGACCCAGTCCAGGAGTGCCTTTTGTTACTGACAGATCCAGACTGGTCCCTCCCAGATTTTGCACTGGACTGGGAGACAGAGGGCAGTCTGGAAAAGGCCAGTGTTGGCTATGCTGTGTTTTTAACCGAGAGCAGAATAAAGTTGCCTGCCTGTTTTTAACCAAGGAGACGGTGCCGGTTAACCCTGAAGTACCAAGTCCACTGGGACAACACCACCAGAAGCATGGGGGAGATGCCTTGTGAGGCCTCCAACTCCATCAACTCTTGTTCCCATGCCTGCCTTCCCAGCCCTTGCTTAGAGGATCCCAGGTGGAAGCAATGAGAGTCCCTTTCAGTATGCTCTCACGAACATACTCACACCCCTCTTACCTTTTTTTAGTTTTCATCTTGATTCCAGGCACACAGCTCCCTCCTGCCTGGATGCTTGTTACCTTTCTTTGTTCTTTGATAGCAGTGCTTATTATCCCAAGCTTCTTAAAGTGAAAAAGGTGCCCTGCCCGTCAGCAACGAGTCACAGCTCTTTCTCCTGCTGAATTAATGAGCCGGTAATAACCCCCATTGTCTGCTGAATTTGGCACAAAGTTGACCCTGCTGGGAGCCTGGTACAAGATAACAAAACTCGCTTACCAGGCAAAAAGGTACTATTGGAGGATATGGGTGTTTTCATTCGGACGCGGGGCTGCCTGTTCCTGGAGCTGCTCCGGGGGTGCACCCCCGCATCTGCCTGCTCCCAGCCCCACCTAGGTTGCGATCAGATGGACCCGGCGGGTTCCCCCGGCCCGCACGGCGCCACCGCCCCATAGAGTTGTGGGCTAGAGCATCTGCAATGTTATGGTGTCACCCGGGGAAACGGCCAGCTGGAAGCAGAGCAGCAGCGTGGGTCCATGCATTAGACAGACAGCTGCTGCTTTGCTTTGAGGCAGTGTCCCGGGTTTTGGTTGACCCGCTCCACCGGTGGTGATCCGGAATGTTCCAGAGCACTGCTAGTGGGGCTGCCCCACCCCCTGTGTAGATTCAACATCGGGCAGGGACGCCTTTATGGACGGGCCACCCGGGGGTGAAGCAGGCTGGTGGCACAGCCGGAAGCGGGGCAGCCCGCCCATCTAAAAATACCCATTGTGACCCTCCTTCATTAGGTGCAAATCAAGCAAGCACAGTCACCCCTTCTGAATTTTACCCACAGTTCAAACAATCCCAAGTTTTAGCCTCCAACCACCTTCCAGACTTTAGGGACAAACTCTGACAGTTCTGCGGCCAAGCCGTGGATTTCCTGCACGGAGCTGGACTAGATGACCTCAGAGTTCCCTTCCAAAGTCTATGATTCTGTGTGTCATGACACCACAGCAGAGCACCCCATAAGGAAGGACTGGGGCTATGTCAGAAAAGGGCGTGGTATCCCTTTGCCCCACCCACTCCAATATGGTCCCGCCTCCTCCAGGTTTCTTCATGGAGGGAGACGACAACCCTATCTCAGAGACCAAGCACTAGGGAGCCAGGGCAAGCGGAGACTCCTGCCAGGCAAACCACCCATGCTGTCAATCCTCTCAGCATCCAGAAACCTTGACGCTTTCTCTTCCCAGCACCCCCTCCTCCCTGCCCCAGTGGCCACCCCCAAACCAGGAAGATGACATCCCCTTGGGAGCGAGCAGCTTTGCTAAGGGTTAATCAGCAAACAAACCAAAGGCTTCTGAGCCCGTTTGCTTAATGATAACGGCCTATTAGGAAAGAGCTGCCCAGAGAGCTGTTTAGAACCCGGCACAAAGGAAGCAGCCATTTATCTTAATTGGAAACTGCTCCAGTCTGGGGATTTGGAATGGCTGCCAAGCTATTTACAAACACAAGCTCATTCCTCTTATTGGAACTTGTAGGAATCCTTCCCAGGATTGATCGGGGTATGATGAAGCCTCTGGGGGATGGTTCACGGGCATAGCTACCCTGTAGCAAGAGTCCGGGATTTTTAGGGGGCCCTTTGCAAATGGCTTGGGCGCTGCTCAGAAATGTTCAGAGTGGGTTGGAGAGGGAGGAGAATCAACACTTTTCCCTCCCCCCCTGAACATTTCCTAGCAGCACTCAGGACACTTGTAAGGACCCAGCCTGCCAAGAAGGAAGTTTCCAGAGCGAGGGGGTGTGTGTATTGGCTACATTCCCACCACCCACTTTGCAGGAGATGGCCAAGCTTGGGCAGGAGCTTCCTTGGGAGGTCCATCACTTAGAAAGAGTCTGCTCCCTTGTTTTTATGGAGGCCCATAAAGTGGACATGAATCCAGACCCAGGACAGCCTTCCTACCCCACTGGAATAGTACCTGCGGGGAAGGGAGAACCTGAACCCCATGGGATTTGCAGTTCTTGGACCGGGAGGTAGGGGGGACCCCAGTTCTAGTCTTGCCTTATCCAGAAACTCACTGGATGACCTTGGGCCAATCACAATATTCTCTCAGCCTGACCTACCTCACAGGGTTGTTGTGAAGATTATAAGTTATGTTTATATGTTAACCCCACGCGCCAATAATAATAATTATTATTAATAAATAATAATTATTACATTCTCAAAGATTGATCAGCAGCACCAAAGGAATTAGGAATCCTGCATATCTGCAGCTCCCAAAATGGCACCTGCAGACCACTGGGTAAGGGCCACATGAGCCAGGGTAAGGTGGCTGTATCTGGTCTACAGAGGCAGCTATAGTTAGGGTGGTCATGGAGGAACATAGGGTCACACACGTGTAACACTGGCCTACATGTAGACTATGTAAAGCAAAACATGCAACATGTATGTAATGTTACAATTGGGTTACCATGCTCTTCCAGAGTCTTTGGGTTTTATCAGGTGATTAGTGGGCAAGGATAAAAGAGGAGTCACTTGCGAACTTGAGGAAGACGAGGTGAGTGGAAACCACTTAACCAGTTTTGTGTACGAACGATCTGAGATTGTGTCAAATGAGAACGCAAGTCAGAATGCCCACTTTATCTTGTTTTCTTCAAACAGAAATAGCAAACAGTACGTGCCTCCCTCTTTAATTAGCATTTGTCTCTGGACAGCGATGCAGCAGGAATCCAATTCTGGGGAGCTTCAAGGACGCATTGACCATGTTGCTTCGGGAATACATAATCCCTGTGAAATATTGTCACCAAACTGTTGTGTAATCAACACGGGTGGGACATTTTTCAATATCCTCCCAACATGATAGATCACAGCATCTCTTTTGACCCTGAAGTGAAATATCAGAAGACTATAAAGAATAAAAAGCCCCAGATTAAGGGGGAGGGGAGGGGAGAAAAAAAATTCGGAGTGCTTTTTTGGCTGGTTGCCATGCTCTAGTTGCTGCTGACTTTCCAAGGGAGAAAGGAAGCAGAGCCAAGATCATAGATGGGCAGATGGACAAGGAGAGGCACAAACCCCCATTTTTAAATGGGCCACTAACTTTCCATATCCCATCAGTTGCACTTACAAGCCTTGTTGTATCTATTGGAAGGCCTCTATACTCTCTAGGGATGAGCGAACGCGGTTCAGAAGTTCAGAGTTTGGCCCGAACTCAGCCTGTTCGGACGACCGAACCTGAATCTGAACACAAACTGACCTAACCGAACTCAATTCCGAACGTCGAAATGACCGAACAGTTCGGTCAGTTCGGATCGCGTTCTGGTGGCAAAAACGTGTCACTGAAAGGCAAAACGTGACAGGGAGGGGGAGTCAGTTGAGGAGCAGACTTCCAGGCACCAGGGGTGGAGATGCTTGGAGTAGCAGCCAGCCTGCCCAATCACCATCCGTTTTCACCTCAGACCACTGGCTTCGCAGTCTGCGATTAGCCACGGGCTAGGCTACACGGAGCTAATGGGGCTTGCGGTGAGGCGGGCGCAGCAAGAAACAAAACTGATTGCCTCCCCCCCTTCCCAACACTTTCTGAGCTAGTCACTGTTCCTGAACAGCAGGCGTTTCAGAAGGCTCCCTCTCTCCCAGCAGTTTTTGTTCCTTCCTAGTCCTAATCCATTGCCATCCTCCTCCTATTTCACCCATCCAACCCATTTATCTCCATATTATCATTTATTTAGATTATATTAGATAGATGTAGGTGTTGTTTTTTGTTTTTACCCCTCCCTGTGTTTCCTGTGTTCAGTCTTCCTTCCTCCCTCCCCCCTCCATTGAATCCTTTCCCTCTCCCTCTTATTCCATCCTTGATTCCCTTCCCCT
>QEPC01004922.1:9066339-9079367 GCA_003113815.1 Sphenodon punctatus
ATGGGAGCAGGAGGTGGAGGTGGGTGGGAGGCAATGTCCTGATGGATCTTGTCAATCTTTGAGGTGAAGAATGATGCAAGATCCTGAGCAGCAAGGGAAGAGGGCGGAGGAGGGCAGGGGGGGTTGAGAAGGGAGTCGAAAGTAGAGAAGAGGCGGCGAGGGTCGTGAGAGAAAGATTAGATCCTGGAGGCATAGTAGCATTGTCTAGCTAGGGAGATAGCCGAGGAGAGGGAGGAGAGGGAGAATTTGTAGTGGAGGAAGTCAGGGAAGGAGCGGGATTTGCGCCAGAGGCGTTCGGCAGCCCGGGTGCAGGAGTGGAGGTAGCAGATGGTAGGGGTGAGCCAGGGGCGGCTCTTTAGATAGAACGCTGTTCTGTAACACAGTGTCCTACCGTTACAGTGTTTAGACAGACCGTCAACACCGTGTTCACCCCAAACACTGATTAAACTGTCAAGACCTGGCAGTGGTTCACTTGGTGGGCATCTTTAGACATAACACAGATCAGGTGTCAAACCCCCTAAGTATGTGTTTGGCCGTTACGTGTAAGCAAGCACCATAACAATCCCAACACCAATTTGGTCACCGATTAAACACACAATGTGAACACCATTGCATCACAAGGACAATTTGTGTGTTCCAGCTGAACACGTGGCCAACGTTGTGTCTAATGATATTGCGTGGCATGTTAGCAGGCACAACACGGGGAACGAGGCGGAAGCATTTGCATGCTGAGATCGGATGGTGAGCAAAACAATTTGCCCCAAGATGGGCCGTGTGTCTAACAGCGCCACATGGTGAACACAGGGCCAAACCAGTTCGTATCGAGGTCAAAACACACATTCAGACACTCGTCGACGTTATCTCTAAAGACACCCAAGGCGTTTGGGGTGAACGTTGTGTTGACGGTATGTCTAAACACTGTAGCGGTAGGACACTGTGTTACCGAACACTGAACAGCGTTATGTCTAAAGATACCCCCAGCGTTTGGGGTGAACGTTGTGTTGACGGTACGTCTAAACACTGTAGCGGTAGGACACTGTTTTACAGAACACTGAACACCGTTATATCTAAAGACACCCAGTATGCCACACAGGACCCTTCCTCGTGCATGCAAAAAGTCACGGTGAGGAAATACAAGGCAGGTGTCTATATATGAAGTAGACCGTGGAGCCTTCTGCCCACTCCCTAGTGCTACTGTGGGCAATGCATGCGGCCACCAACCCCTTGCCCATTGACAGTGGCTACCTTGTTGTGAGGTGGCTCCATTGAGGCCAGTCCCCAAACTGGGGGGGGGGGCCCTATGGAAGCAGCCTGAGCTGCTGCAATACCCTCTCCCTGTTTCCAGAGCATTCATGCACTACATTGATGTGGTAGTCTGGAAAGAAACGGCTTCAGATTACAGAACAGAAAACGTTGGGCATGGAAAGCCAGCAGGTGGCGCTAGGCTCCTATCATTCAGCCATTTCCACCCTGTAAACTGAGCAGCCTTTCAATGTGAATCCGGTCCAGAAGGGGATGCTCTGTTTGTGGGCATCACAGCGGAGAGAATCAGAGAGAAAAGCTACCAAATGAACTGGCTGCAGGGGAAATCAGCTGGGTTCCCATCCACGACACAAACAGGGTTGGAAAACGTTGCAGGCTTAAGGTGCCAATGCAGGGCCGGCAACATGTATTTTTCATAAGCGTTTCTTAAAGATTTGCAGAGGCGACCGTCCTAGACACAGAGCCGGCCCAGGCTCCCGCCCTCCATAGCCCTGTCCCTTTAACAACTGGCAGTCTGGTGTTCGCTTACAAAAAACAAAGAAGTGTCTTAAATTTTCACACATGTCTGTGCACACTAGGGATGGGCGTCCGGAGGGACTTATGGATGTGAATCTCTAGCACGGATCCGAATCTTTAATTCCAGATTTTATTCCAGAGACTTATTGTGGATCTGTAATTAAATCACTAAAAAAAATGTTTAAAGGATTTAAATTTTAAAAAATAAAATAACTAAGCATGGCCGCTGGACTGTTCTGCACGTGCGCGGCCTTTTTCAAAATGGCGGTGGCAGCCATTCTGCCCAGGTGCAAAATGGCCACCGTACACGTGCAGACCAGCTGCCCTATCTCAAAATGGTGGCGACGCTGCCATCGCCATTTTAGAAAAGGTCGTGCATGTGCAGAACGGTCTGGTGTCCATTCTGCGCATGCGTGGTTATTTTTCTTTTTAAAAAAATATTTCATAGATTTTAACACGAACTGCAACACATTCAAATCATTGCAGTTCGGTATCGTTTGATATGGATTAATCCATAATTGCCCATTACAAGTCGTTATGGATTAATCTGACTCTGTGATGCCCACTCCTAATGCATGCACAGGCTTTCCCACGTGAACACACATGCCTAGACTTTCTTTCCCCCTCTCACGCGCAGCCCTGTGGCAAGGGGATTCGGGGACTGATGATTTACTGGAAGTGGAGGATGGGACAGGGAGCCACAGGAAGCATCCGCACTAGGTAGCGTGGCCAGATATGCAAACTTTAGAGGACACTTATAGGAAATACAGATTGCAGGGTTGCATTAGAGCCAGTGCAGCCCTGCAACCTGTATTTCTCATAAGTGTCCTCTAAAATTTTCATATCTGGCTACCTTAACACTAGGGGCTGAGAGTCGCTAGCGAGGAAAGGGCCCCACAGAAATAACCCAACCCGGGGCCTCAGGAGTGTTGGACTGGAGGCCATCAGGCACTGTCGTCCTCCGTGTGGGGGCCGCTTTGATAACAGGACCCAGACCATGGTCCCTACTGGCCCTGCTTAAAGCCAGCCTTAGCCTGAGGGAAGGCTTCAACTTATCTCCGAACAGCCCCTACTTACTGAGACAGTCCCTCTCTGGGCGTTGAATCCTGCTGTCTCTCTTTCAAAGTCCCTCTTACAGAAGAAAGAGAGAACAAAAGGCCAGTAATTCAAGCCCTCAGACACCTCTTTCCTGGTTGCCTCTCAAGAAAAGCCCTGGCGGGGGCAATGGGGAGATGATGGAATGAGCGAAAACGAAGTGGGATGGGTAACTAGGAGAACTCGGGGGTGTGGGTGGGTTGAGAAGGAGGAGACGGTGGGGATGAGGGGAATGATTAAGTGCCTGAGGCAGGGTGACGATTGATTTTCAAAGTTGATTGAACTGAAGGCTGCTGCTTCCCAGCCCTCTAGATTTCAGAGCAGGCCTGCCAAAGAGTTAACAGCAGGGCTTGTTGACATGGCTTTTTACCTTGACGTAACTAATAGCTTGTCAGCAATTTCTTGGAAATTCTAGCCATTCAGGTTACGCACCTTGCCAGCATGCACCCTTGGTAATTATAGATGCGCTGGGCTGCTTTCCTAGGGAAAGCAGCTTCACCTTCAGCGTGTGTCTGTGCCCATTAATAACGCTGGACCCCCAACACCAATTTCAGCCAATTGTGCCAGTGGGGAAAAGGGCCCAGAGGTTCACAGGTGGCCAAAATGTCGTAACAACAGCTGCCCCTGGCAGGGAACTGTGGCCTCTTTTGCAGCCAAACCTTCCCACTGAATTACACCTCAAGCCTTGAGGGGGGCGGTGAGGAATGGTAGGGGGGCCAGGCCTCCCCTTTAAAAGAGGACACTTATGAAAAATACATGTTGCAGGGCTGCATTGGTTCCAGTGCAGCCCTGCACCATGTATTTTTCATAACCCCCCCCCAAAAAAAAAACCTCCCCTCCTGCCCCAGGGAACAGGGAGGTAACAGCCCCTTCTAGGCTGCCAGACTGGGCAGCCCAAGTTAACTGAAAAGTTAATGGGGGACAGATTTATTGCTGTCCCCCCCACACCCCTAACTTTGTGGGGGAGATATGTCCCCCACGTCCCCAGAGTAGTTACATCCATGTACAGGTGACATGGGAGAGGTATGAAGGGTATGTCTCCCCCTCCCCCCTCCCAATTTTCAGAAGCCCTATCAAACCCCTGCCCAGTCCTAACTTCTGTGCCCCCGCATTGATAGCTACCAGTCACTTACGCACCCATGTAAACTTCCTCTAGGAGCCACAAACCACTTACTCCAGAGTAGCTCCATTTGAAGCCCACAGGGATCCTGGGATTATATTTAAGTCTATAAATGAAGTCAGATGGGCATAAAACAGGGAACCATTGCCCTAGCTCCATGTTTGCAAAGCAGGTCATGGTGTGGCATGCAGCGTGATCCATGTCAGACAGATTAAAACGTGCCTTTAAAAATTTAACAGTATAGATTTAACTCATAAGCCAGGAACGCTTCCTAAAGAACCATTAGGGACTTTCGGATAAATAATAGATGCCTTGAGAGGCTGGGCCTGTTATTCGTATTCAAGCGGATGTATATGAAATAGGCCCACTTGTAGGTTTCAGTCCTGCAATGCATTGTGGGCAGGTAGGCCACTCAGTGGGGCACTGTGCAGTTGCGACGCCCAAACAGACTTGCCAGGGATTTTTGGCTCCAGCATTGCTACCCAGCATGGCCTTGGGCAAGTCACTTAACCTTTCTGACTCTTCATTTCCTCATCAGTAAACCTGGAAGAAGCATTGGCCTGCCAGGCGAGTTAGGGAGGATGAGTCGGCAAACCCTTTTGCCCAATTCTCCTCGCCCACTCAGCATGGGGAGTTGTTTCGGAGAGCAGTGACTAAAGCTTCCGTAGCTTTTCCCACCGTCGCCATGCAGAAACAAAGGTGGGCAGATCACATACCCATAGTGTTTGCAGGGTGGGGCCGGTCACGGCAATGCAGTTGGGAAATGGGAAGGTATCTGTTAACAACCCTTTGATCATTCATTTCCGTCCCCTTGTCGAATTTCTCCTTCGGTCGCCATGAGGACTCGTGTGTGGTTTCTAGAAAGCTGGGGTGGAATGCCACAAGTGGTCTCCTTGTATAATCAAACCTCCACTCCAGTTTTATTGTGGGACCCTCTTTTTTTCGAAGCCCGAGGCAAATTGCCCTCCCCTCCCCCCTTGCCAACCTGGGTAGCTGTGGCATGATCCATTGCCTTCTGTGCTCATCAACACCAACTCAAAGTTGGTCGAAAATGCTACCATTCAAGGTGCTGGTGGCGACCTATGAAGCCCTAAATGGCTTGGGCCGTTGGCAATCATTAGTCAGACGAGCATGGGTCATGCTAGTTCCATCTGACGAAACCCTGCGCCTTGCAGAGCTATGGGATGCCATCGCTCCAAGGGGCCAGGACCATCTCAGAACGTGGTGGGAGAGTCCTTTTGTCCCACCTTTGAGGTGGCCCCCCATCTGATGCCACCACGCTCCAAAGAGGCATGGGCAAATCAAAAACGGGGTAGGACCCCCACCCCCATGTTGCTCCAAGGTGGCAACCTAGGGAAATACATATGGGAGAGTGTGAGAGATAGAGATCTGCCTGGTGCCTCTGAGAGGAGTGCTAGGCCCTTTGCCGCCTCCGGCTCCTGCACTCTCTGTGCAACAGAAAGCGTGTTGCGGATGCTCACTCTTCCTCTCAGCTCTGCCTGAAGAAGCCCCTGAGCAAGCACCTGCCTCCTACTGACTTCTGAGGACTTGGGATTAAGAGCCACAGGCAGAGGGAAGGAATCCTCCCTGACGCGGCACGAGCATGGGTGTGTGGAGAAACCAAGCCACAACATGAGTCAGTTGGGGGCGGCTGGCCTGGATGAGCCGGCTTACGAACACGGTCGCTCAGCAGAGCAATATGGGCGAGGGAGAGAAAGCGACGCAGAGACGCGACGGCTGCCTGGCTGCAGAGACTTGGTTCAGCTACCAGGAGGGTTTGCCCCCGAGAGAGAGATTAAAGAGGTCCCGCTGGTCGATGTCAAGCAGCGTCTCATGGAAAGCAGAGGCTTGGGGGGTAGAGATTCCTCTTCCCAAAGGGGGTAGGGCCACGTTGGAGGGGACAGGAGCAAAAGGGCTTTCACGTTAGGGCCCAAACCGGGATGTTTTGGGGCAGGTGACCGGTGAGCCGCTAAAAGCTTCAGCCTGGGCATACAAATCTCCTGGCCTGCAGAGTTCCTATTGGCTACGGGTGACCTCGGTTGGTTGGATGAAGGTATTTAACGTCCAGGTCTCCCCCTTGAGTTTGCCAGCGCAACAGAGCAGAGTCTGGTCCCTAGGGCTCCATGTTGCTTGACTCATCCCAGTTCCCACACTCCAATCCTTGCTACCTTCTGGCTTCACCGTTCTCCAGCCCTCGCTACCTTCGGTCCCGTCTGTCATCCCGTTCCTGGACGCCTATCTACTCTACCTCTACCCAATCTAAGGTGGCCAGACCTCCCCTTTAAAAGAGGATGCTTATGAAAAATACATGTTGCAGGGCTGCATTGGTTCCTCTGCAGCCCCGCACCATGTATTTGTCAGAAGTGTCCTCTTTTAAAGGGGAGGTAAAGCTGCAAGCGAAACACCCTCTTTCCCATGTAAGTGGTGCCACACTGGGTCAGACCAATGGTCCATCAAGCCCAGTATCCTGCCTCTGACAGTGGCCAATAAGGGTGTAGCTAGAATAAGAACATAAGAAGTGCCAGACAGGGTCAGACCAATGGTCCATCAAGCCCAGTATCGTGTCTCCGACAGTGGCTACAAAGAAGTTCCCAAAAGGTCATTCCCTGCTATTCCCTCCCAGCTCCCAACAGTAAGAGGTTGTGTCCCCCAACCTACTTGACCAATAGTCACTTCTGGACCTATGCTCCAAGAATTTATCCAAGCCTCGTTTGAACCCCGCTAACTACTGGCCTTCACAACATCCTCTGGAAACAGGTTCCATAAGTTAATTGTGCGTTGAGTGGGGGGGGGGGAAATAATATTTCTGTTTGTTTTAAATCTGCTGCCTGTTAGGTTTCATGGCATGCCCCCTACTTTTAGTCCTGTTTGAGGGTAAATAACAACTCCCTATTTACTCCTCCCTTGCCACTCATGATTTTATAAACGTCTATCACATCCTCCTCTGTCATCTCTTCTCCAAGCTGAACAACAGGAGCAGGAGGTACAGCTGCAGGGGACCAATGAGCCTAGGGGACCCACCCCCTCATATGGTATGTGTGCATAGCCAAATGGGTGATCAGCACCCACTGAAGACTTGCTAAGTGCCTTCAGGCTGCTGGTTGAGTATGGCTAATAAAATCTAGAGATAGTGGGATTGCCACGTTGGTCCCAAATATAGGCATTTTAGAATTGATTTTATAATGCCTAATAAAATCTAGTCACTTTAATCACTGATTAGTTTAATTGGCAAGACAAAGGGGTATGGGCAGGGGAGGTCCTCTCTCTGGAACTTTAGGGAGGAGGGGGGAAATGCCCTCAGAACACATCTGTCTAGTGTGTGTCTTCTTCTAGAGGGATGCCAGCGAACTGGCAGAAGATTAGTGCTAATAGCCCAGGTTGTTGTTAGAGGTGTGGAATAGGAAGGATCTTCAAGTTCAGCGATGATGGTTGCTTCTTCTGTTAGGCCCTTTTCACACAGACACTCTTGGGTGAAAACAGACATGACACTAACCACCCTTGGTGGTCATTTATGCATGTTTCAGGGCTGCATAGGGCACCAATACAGCCCTGCAACATGCATAAATAACCACCAAGGGTGGTTAAAGGGTGGTTACTTAGCGTCATGTCTGTTTTCACTCTCTAACACTGATAAAATGGGTGTTAAATTTTATTATACATGTTTCAGGGCACCCGTAGCTCACACCTGAAGCCCTGCAACATGCATAATAAAATTTAACACCCATTTATCAGTGTTAGAGGGTCTGTGTGAAAAGGGCCTTATTGAGAGTGTCGGTGTGGCAGTCATGTGATCTGTTGCTGCAAATGGCATAGACAGGGAACATGCAAACTTTGCAATAATAAACCCTTCCACATAGAGATAAAACTACTTTGAAAGATTTCAGAGTTTCGTCTCCAAATGCTTTCAGCGTCACGAGGAGTCCCTAGCCCCAGGCCTCATTCGCCAATCTGATCTATACGGATGACCCCATGAGACATAAAAAACTGACACTGGCTTCAACAGGGTTGGGTCCAGCACAACGTTAGCTTTGGGAACTTTGTTAATCATTTTCTCTGCAAAGCTCAGGGAAGCCGCTGCTCTGAATGCAGTAAGCGACATCCTTTCATAAGGCTGCTTTGATACAGATTTCTTTCAAATGCTGAATTTTGAGCTTTTTTGAGCACCCGAGTACCTTGGTGTTTTAGGAGAGAAACGATTGAGATCAAAAGGCCTGAAGCAGCATGACAATTGCTCCGGCTTGCTTCTCTCGGGGCCTTTTCCATGGGGCTATAAATAGGCCCAAAGCCTTATTAAAAGTTAACAGGCTTTGCCCTCGGGGAGTTGAGTTACTCACCTGGGAGCAGCTGGTGTTTCATCACCACCGGTGGGGAGTCGCACAGAAAGTCAGCACACAAGCAAGAATGGGTTCAAAGCTTTCCACAAAGACTTTGAAAAATATTCAAATTTAGTGAGGTGGTAAAAAATCCCCAGCTCATGAAAGACATGCCCTCCAGATGGGCAGTTTCAAAACTCAACTCGTTGTGGTAAGAACGTTTCTCAAGGTGTGGATCTCTAGAAACACAAGGAAAATCCCCTTCTCTGGTTCAGTGGCAGACACCCCACTCAGCCAGCACGGGTTACTTGCAAGCCTGGTGGAGTTGGAAGAAAGCAGCGGAGTAAGCCAGCAGCAAAGTGAAGCAGCTGCTGACTTTATTAGCTGGGGCTTTTTCATTAAACATCTGCCACCAGCTACTCACCCTCACCCTATAGTAACCAGAGTTTAATGACCATGTAGATACAAATTGTTGTTTACTCTGCACCAAGTTGGTGCAGAGTAAACAGCAATTTGTATCTACATGGTCATTAAACTCTGGTTACTACAGGGTGAGGGTGAGTTGGTGGTTCGGGCTTACAAATTGCTGCAGAGCAAGGTGCAACTTGTGAGAAGCATGTCGGCCTAGATTAAAACCAACAAAAACAAAAAACCCACTGGTTGCTCTAAAAGGCAAGATATATTGATCTGGAACCATTTTTCCCAGAGCAGGTTGCCAGGAGGCTGCTTGCATCATAGCTGCGGCCCCATGTGGTATGAATATTTTTTTTTCACCTTCAGATTCTGCAACCAGGAAACCTAATTTTTGGGAGCAGAAAATAAAGATTCTGCAAGCAGAATAAATGATGTGCATTTTGAATGCAATTAATTTTCCAGCATGCCATTTGCATCCATTTTGGAACAGCTCATCTCACCTCTGAAAATACCACAGGGACCTATCAGCAAAGGTGCTCTTTTCTCCTCTGAATGGTCATGGGATGCTCTTCTTCAGCATCTGTGACACCCTCGAATATTTACCAGTGGTTGGCAGTGCCAACACCCTATTGGCTAACTCGCAGTGCTGATTTTCACAGCACCCCCCACCCAGGCTGTCATTCTACGCTGCCAGAGGTAATTTCTGCAACAATGTGGCCAAATGCAAAATTCCACCATCACAGCAGGGCAGGATTCAGGGAGCCCTGACTATAGCAAATAATTTTCTTTAGACAGGCCTTGAAACAAGGAAGGTGGCTGTATTTCATACTGGCCTCTGTTACTTAGGCATGATGGTGACCAGAGCTCATTCAGTTCACTGGAGGCACCTTCTTGGAGGTCCCCCGGGTGAGACGTGGGGCCACAATGGAGAGGACATTCTCAGTGGCCGGGCTGCGACTCTGAAACTCCCTCCCGGAGGAAGCCCGCCTGGCCCCAGGCCTGCTGGCATTCCGTTGAGACTGCAAGACCTGGCTGTTCGCCCAGGCCTTCGGAGGGGAGGAGGGGAGGGTTGGGTAGTTGGGGATTTGGGGGGGAGGGGTTAGAGGGGATTGTTTTTTATTTCTTTGTTGATGGCTTTTAATTTTTTTTTACCATTATTGTATTGTTGTAAGTCGCCTCAAGATGCCGTAGGCATGAGGGGGCGGCTAAAAAATGCTTTTAAATCAAAATAAAATGACAGTGCTCAGCCCTCACATCTGCAGTTCCCCACCTCTGTCTGCAGCACCGAAGGCAAAAGGAGCTTTGTCCTTAGACTGTAAATGCTTTGGAGCAAGGACTGTCCTTGTTCACACGCGTAGGGCGCCCCGCCTAGCACAACGAAGCTCCAGTCCCACATCACAGACTAACCAGCCTCATGACCTGTGTATGCCATGTTCTAGCTGGCTTCAGCCATTCTAATACATTGAAATGTCACACAACGGCGACCCGCTTGTCTAAAAGCGGCCATAGTTTACACATCCAGGCTGGCCAATTATCATCACAATCCCATCCTGCAGCACTGTGACAGAGGACATAAGAGAATCTCTATTAGCTCTTTCCTAAACAGATGCTTCTGACTTCCCAGTAACAAGAGGGGGAAGAGATGTTGGGATGGTCACAGCACAGAATGAGGATATTTGGTTGACATTTCTGCTGGCCAATTGGCATCACAAACCGATCTTATACCACAGTGACACGTAAGAGAATCCCTGGCATAGGCTCCTTCTCTGCATATGCTGTGTAGGTTTATAAAATTGGGACCCTTTATCACATTTTTCTCTTATCTGGCAGAGATGATCGTGAAAGTGTGATATAGATCCCTGCCAAATTTAATGTACACTAGTTGAACTACAAAGATGTTACAGTCAGACATTTATAAGTTAATTGCTTATACCACCAGGACCCTTTATCCAATCCTTCTGAAAGTTGGCAGAGATAGTAAATGGGAAGGGGTATAAACTTGCCAAGTTTCATCTACATTAAATGTGAGGCAAAGAAGTTACACCTAAGAAAGTATATGAAGATTTTTGCAAAATAAATGAATTCAACTGCTTCTAAAATTGGATTCCTTTATACAATCCTTTTGGAATTTGGTACACATAATGCCTTCTATTGGAGGTATAAATCACTCCAAGTTTCAGCCAAATATAAGGGGGAGGGGGAGTTACAACCAAAAATGTGTTTTCCATTGAAACCAATGGAAAACAAAAACAAAAGCAAAAATTAAAACGACAATTTGATATTTATGAAAAGGAAAACTAGATTTAAATAACAGAAACAAAAAAATGAAAATGACATGGGCCCCTGGTGCACACCTCTAAAAAGCACCCACACCCTTTGACTATCCTGAACGTCAGTTCTAAAAATCATATGTTGGTTAAACAGCCCTGATTTCCATGTTATAAATATATAACCTGTCACGGAGCTGGGGGAGCCATCTCTCTTTAGGCTGCTCCCCCACCCCCATCCTTTGCCCACGTGATCAGAAAAACCCACCCTGCGATCAGTGAGCTCCTGGCGGTTCGTTTCCCAGCGATGCCTCCCTTTCACCTCCTTGCCCAGCCGTAGCACAGAGACCCCTCTCAGGCCACCCGTAGCTTGGGAGGTTTCACAACGAGGTTATCTTAAAAGGGTTAGGTTCGCATGGGCTCTCACCCAGATAGAGTTTCCCCACTTAGGAACCCCCAAAGGCCAAATTAACACACGCAAGCATGCTGGCTTGATTACCAAGAATATATTACCTGCAAATATGCATAAGACTCAGGCTGTTGATCAAAGCGGTGCGAAGTCATAAAAGAAATCCAAACCAACGCATTCTAATTGCATTGAAGTTCCCTGCCTGACCCCTTACCCTAAGGCTCAGTCCAGATTGGGTCAGTGCTTCTCGGCCTGGTGTTGGGGCCGGGCTCGGTCCTTGGAGGTGGCTCGGAAGGTCTCTCGTTCATGGTTGTGCAGCCTCTCCTGCAAGCTGCTTGCTCCTCGCTGCTCAAGATGTTTCTTCCATCTTGAGCAGCGAGGAGCAAGGACATTGTTATTTTAATGTCCTTGTAGGAGGGTTGCAAACCCGCCCCCGCACCCTTAGCAGTTACCTGGGCAGCTAATGGCTTGATTTCCTGACAATGGGTCTCCTGTCTCCAAACCTGTGTGGTTGGTGTTCCCTCCTCCCAGGCTGGACCTGACAATCTTAGCTTCTTAACTTTACAGTTTTAATATTCTTCTGTACCAGTCACCCCAATAGCCCTAGATTCTGTATTGCCCCATGTCCCCCACATGACATAACCTTAAAAAATGCTTATCCAGTTATAAATCCAGTTATAAAATGCTTATCCAGTTATAAGGGTTCAGTTGAAGGTAGCATTTCAGCACAGCTGGATGGATAGTTGTTTTTTCTTGAAAGACACTCTGTGCCTTTAACAGCTGCACAACCAGTTTCCATTCTGGCTAAGACCCCTGACCTAACTGGATGCCTCAGGTAAGCCACTATCTCTAATCCCCACCCCTATATGTAATATGGGAATATGTAATATGGGCTACCTTCCAGGGTTCTTGTATCCATCACTAAGATAATGTATGAAGCGACTGAGCACTTTGGAGGAAGAGTGCTATGTCAATAATAAGCATCATCATAATCAATTATTAATTATTATTATTATTATTTACTCAATTCAAATGTAACCCAAATTAGGACAAAGTTTTCTCTATGGTGAATAGATCTGGCAGACTGTCTTCTGATGATTCAGCTCGTGTAACGCTAGAACACAAAGTGAGAAATAAAAATTACACAGTCGTTGAGGTGAATGAGGAAGAGGGGAGCATCAAGAGTGCAGAGTCAGACTGCCGACCTCACCATTGGCCACTTTTGGCCCCTGGACCTGAGGTTGCTGAGTAAATTTGAGAGGGTGAGATTTGTTTGCGGTGGCCCCATCATGGGCTGGACTTTGGGGTTGGTTGATTGCTTCAAAATTGCAGGTTTGGGTGTTTGTTGTTGTGTTTTTAAAGAGTTTGCCTGTTTCAGTGTTGCAAACTCATGAATCTCGCGTTTGTAAATGTTATGGATCTGGGGTCCGCATGGGAATTTAATTCCCTGTTGGGATTAATTCCCCCTGGAATGTAAGGGTATTTTCAGACGTTACGAGATCACAGTGAACCACGGTGAATACCCACCTGTGGTCACTGTGGCTCGAACGTCTGTTTGGCGGCCGCCAGATGTTCGCCACGGTCAATACCCGCATGGGGTCAATTTGAACCACGCTTCCCGGGCTAGCCGG
>QEPC01004922.1:9092269-9113265 GCA_003113815.1 Sphenodon punctatus
CCATTGTTGTAGGTACTGTACAGACATAGGGACTGTCCCTGTCCTGAGCCTTTGGGAAAGGGTGGGATATAAATATGAATAAATAAAGTATTTACAATCATAAGAGAAAAAGTGGAAACAGGTAAGAGGGCAAAAATCAAGGTAACAATGAGAAGGATGTGAATTGCTGTGAAGTCTCATGCCAAGATGAATATTGGTTAAAGAGACTTCTATAACCAGTACCCCACCCTCCTTCATATGTGCTGTGAAGGCTATTTGCAATCACCACATGTAACAGCAACACACAATGATCTACTCCCAGCTGGAAAAGTACCTCAGACACACTTGGAGAGCGAGCCGGGACATGAACCACCTCGTTACTACCAACTGGGATCAATTAGCTTTTTATTATTGGACCAACTTCTGTTGGTGAGAATGTATGTGTATGTGTGTGTTATATACACGCACGCACAGGCTAGTATTGTTTTGGTACATGACAATATATTGAAAGCCACAAAAGCAACATGAGAAGAATTTTCCAATCAGGACCAAAACTTCACATAGAAATACAACACATACAACGTTAGCAGAGAACAGATTTGGGCAGGAAAACAAAGGGTGGAAGAGAGACAATAGTTCTTCCTTTGTAAGCATCTTCTCTGTCTCCGTTTCTGGCTGAGGCTGGCACAGTCAGACACTCCCTCACATTAGAACAGGGGCGGATCCAGAAGTGATGTGGATAGGGGGGCTGAAGTTGACAGGGGCCCTGCTCTGGATCAGACTAAGGCTGCATCCATGCAGACTTTTCTCCTGGTTGTACTCGGTGTGGCAGGAATTTGCATTTGTATATTCTCTCTTCCACATCAACAGTTGCCTTGCAAACTGCTGCTAATAGGTAGCCCATTACACTGGGGTGTGTGTGTGTGTGTTGTATTTCTTGTTAACAATGCATTGTAGCACCCAGGCAGGCGGGCAATAAGGGATTCATTCCCGGCGGGGGGAAATCACCTCTATCCCCTCCCACAACAATTAGAGCACACAGATAGGCAGATGAGTCCCTTCCCACATTAAGAGAAATATGCATGATGGATTTAAAATGGTTGTTAAACCTTTGTTTCTGACTTAACTTTGGGAATTAATGTGTATATCCTGTGTATTCTGCAGTTTAACCCTTTCACTCACTCTCCCATGCTCTCACATTCACAAAATAAAGGGGGGGGGGAGAGAAAGGGGGTTTATATGTACTAAGCATCTCATGTGAACGCAGCCTTTGAATTCATAGCGCAGGTCATGAGCAGAGAAGTTGTCAACACTTCTAAGTCTTCCTCAAGGGACAATTGTTCATGCAGCGAAGAGCCTAGCACTCAACTACCTGCGTGGGAGAGGAGGAATAAAAGCGCTTCATTCTGGCCCATTTCAGGTTAATTCCTCACTACCCAAGTATTAATAATGAGCACCACATTCCAAGTAGGGCATTAGCCAAGTGACCCCTCACCCCCAGAGTTTCAGTTTATGCCAATAAGTTTTCCTTGACTGCCTCAACTCTTCATGGCCTTAGCTTCCCCATTACTAGCAACCAGTTTCCCTCTATTACTCGGAAGGGTTCCAGTTTTTCTTGCCCAGGGGGAGAAGAGGGGTAGCTGAAACACTGCTATGTTCAGAAGACAGCACTGGCGCCCAGGGAGAATGGGGATTGTCTTTCCAGTACCCACCATCATAGCTTTCTCTCCCTCGTCAAGTATCATCCTTTGTAACATTTAAAGCCTGATTTAAAGCCTAAAAGTAGGGGATTATGGTACGTGGAAGCAACCGAGCAAACTCTAGAGTGACATAAATGAGCCATGTCATGGTGACAGGTGGTCACGGAAAACATTGCCTGTTATGACAATGCAACTGGTGCAGACAGCAAAGGGTTGCCTTGACACATTGCACCTGTGCTTCAAAATCGGCACTAGCTTCCAATAGCTTTCTCGGCACAATTCAAGGTGGTGGTTTTGTCATGTATCCTGTATACAGGCATATATGTTTGACCATCTGTTTCTCAATATATTGGAAATCAGAATTAGCCTCTCTGTATGATGACTTCTAAAAGAGCTCTCCTATAGTGACCTTTCTACTGAACTCTTGACCATATACTGGAATATCAGCCTGTATACGGGAATAGCAGATATAATCAAGTCTGTCTCTTAATGAAATTAACAGTTTCTGTTGACTAGAGTCAAGATACATTACTCTCAGGCAGGGCAGGAAAAGGCCTTGTTTGTTTGGAGTTTACTCATTGTTAATCCTATCTTATACGAGAGCAACCTGTTTAGTATGTATCAACAGATTTCTTACTATGTATTTTGAGAAAAAACCCTCCCTGTCAGCAGTCTTGACCGGATGTCATTTTTAGCTGACCTCCAAGCATTTTTTCCTCCATAAGAAGGGAGAGGAGAAATGGATTTTTCAGAAACAGTTCCTTCTTTGGAGCTTTTCTCATCTTCCAGCTGGCAGAATCGGGCAAGGACTGCGTAATATGAACGTATATTAATATGATACATTGAGTCAACCATAGCAATAATACTTAGAGCATATGTTATATCTTAAAGATGTTAAGATCTTTGAATTTGTAACAGAGCTGTTCTCTGAACAGAAATGTCTTTCTAAGGCATGTACTTTTAACTGACTTTCTTTTGTACTACGTCTTTATTTGAACTTAAGTAAACTATTGCTTCATATTTTATAATAGTCGTAAGTCTCATAGCTTCATTTACATAAATAAGTTGTCTTTACAATACTTAGCTGAGCCAGCTGGCTTATTAGCAAAGTGTAAACTGAGTTTCCACATATTGGAAAAGAGCACCCTATATCCAGACCAGATCATGTCAGGCCTGAACCACTAAGCGCATTTTCCTTTTGGGGAAACCGAGGCACAACGCAAGAGTTTTCACCTCTATATCCCTAAACAGTCTGGCCCTATACATCTGAAAAACTGCCTCCTTACCCGTGCTCCCGGCTCCCCATGAACACACTCCTGCGCATACCATCCATGTGCCATGTTCATAGGGCAAGGGCACGTTCTCTGGGGTTACTCCACAGTTATGGAATTCCCTCTCTCCTGAAGTTCATGTGAGTGTTTTTGAAAGGCACTGCAAGGCTTTCTTGTTTAGCCAAGCATTTGGCAGGCAAGGATCGCGTTTGGGGAAAGTTTTAAAGTGGTTTTACTGGGTTTTTTGTTGTTGTATGCATGCGTGTTTTCTTGTGTTGTAAATCTACTCTGAATCCGCAGGATAGAAATTTAATTAAATAAAGTGTGAAGACTACCCCACGGCAGGATTGTGGAGGTTGGCGTACAGCAGGCAAGAACGCTGTCCAAGAAAGCAACACTCCTCCTACCTCCCCAGAGTTTATCTTCGGTCACCAGAAGACATCTTAGAGAGAACTGGTGTCGGCCCCACCTACAGGGCAACTATGAGCCAATACCCCCTAGTCAGAAATCTCCAACTTAACAAAAGCGATGGCATATGCAAACAGGTATGTTACCACCTCATTGGGAGGGGGAGAAACTAAGCTTAGATTTGGAATTTTCCCTCCACTTTTTAGCCACAGAACTGTGAAAACATTTTCTCAGTCCAAGAAAGAGAGGCAGATTTAATTGAAGGAGCTGGAATGGATTTGGCTTGTGTATTCCTTACGCAGTCACTGTGTTTAACTTGGCTTGCGCCAATAGTAATTTTGTAGAAAGAGGGTGGAATCTGATCCTCTTACAACAGGCTTTGCAGGATTGTTAACAAAGAACTCAACAGAAGTGAACAAAACAAATTCAGTTATAATTAAATCTGGCGTGCACGCATTCAGATTCTCTGCTCCCTTCTTCCCCGATAAGACACAATGTCTTTTACTGCTTCTGCTTCTAGCATATGCTCCAAGAACAGATTAGCACAGCCAGCTTCTTTGCCTGGTATTTCTTGTTGCTCTTACATGGATACATTTTGTAACTCAGGCAAGGTATGTTTGTATCTTCAGGCCTGCAATGCATAACATGCCAATACTGCAATTCCCTACATGGGGTCTTCTCGACATTGCTACACTTTAACTTTTGTAAGTGGCTTGGAACACCCAAAACAGACAGAAAACTATTAGCGTCTCCCATAACCATCACAATGATAAACAATATTGCTTTATTAAATTAATTTTCTTTAAACTCCTACAAAAGGAATCAAATTATTCGGTGACAAAGAAAGAGACACTCATTTCTGTCTATGCAATTATCTAAATGTAGAGAGAAAATGTTGCTGTGACCAGCGGATCCAAAGTTACATACAAAGTAAAAACAGGGGGAAAGCAAGAAGTCCCATTCAAGAGTCTTTGGGTTCAGAGATATAAAATGCTGTTAACTGTAACTAAGACAGTGAACCACATTATCCAGCAATTTATGTCACATACAAGAAGATGCAGTTAACAGATCTCATTTATTTGCCCTTCACCTTACCCCCCCCCCCCAAAAAGTTACAGCAACATTAAACTTTTCAATTATCAGAAGGAAATGTGTCTAGTATAAATATACGAACTTTATCTGCATCTAACTTTAAGCCAACTAGGTCTTCGAGATAAGTTTCAAGTACAGCAGGTGGTTCAGGCAAAAAAAAAAAAAAAAAAAAAATCAGAATCCAGCCATGTGGATTTATACCATAAATCCAAATCTTTTTGAGGAGTCATCCAAGCAAGTCACTGCAGCACTGACTACGTATCAGTGCTGAGTGTCAGAAAAATTAAGACTTCGTTATTATCAAAAGGTGATAACATTCACCTCAGTCTTGAGTTGTTAACCTTAGTGCAAAACACGTTGCCACATCTGTAGTAAAGATGTGATCCATCTTTATTTTAAGGTCAATATCATCTTCAGTCATCGTCACTGTCACTTCCAGATTCACTCAGCTGCAAGTCATTCCCTAAAAAGATGAGAGAGTAATGTTAGTTCTATTCAACACACAGAATCTCCTCCCCCCCCCCCCAAAGCATTATCCAGTATTTTCTTCTATCTGGTTCTGCTCTCAAACATAGGGAACCGGGGGAGCTAATGTGCTAGCCTATTGGAGCATTTTAAGGCCCTGCGTTACTCTCAGCCCAGCAGTTCCCTAGTCGAGTTTATCACTTGACTCTACAGGTCATAACAGACCTTACCTTTTCCAAGGACATTGTCAACCCCTCTTGGGAAGCTCAGCTTTCATCTCCTGCTCTAGGAACTGACATGCAGAGTCAGGCTAGGGAGCTTGAAAAAAGAGGCAAGGAGAGAGGATTTGCCATAGGGATGGCAAATGAGACAAGAAGAATAAGGGTTGATCTGAACTGGGGTTACAAGGAAGATGAACAGGCTCCTAGTGTTCGTTTGGACAGAGTTGTAGAAGAATCTGTTTTCTAGCAAGGCGCTTGCTCTAAAGAAACTAAACTTTAAAATGGCAAAAATGACTTTGCAGCGTAAAACAACTTACTGCTTCCATAATATCTGTCTCTTTCTGAAACACTGTTGCTTTGCATCAATAGTTATCATGGTCAAGTGCTTGGTATTGCCAGTTTTAACACTGCCCCTTTCCCCAATTCCTTTGCTAAGCTTGTGGTTTCAAAATGATGTTCTCCATTAGAAAGGGGGATCTTTCCTGCCTGTGATGGCACTAAAGGAACGGGCCCAGAACCGACTGCCTTTGGCAGTGACTTTGGGAGGAAACTCCCCTTCCTCCAATTTGGCTACTACTTCAGAGACCATTTGTGAGGCATAAGGGGGCAGGAGGCTGGGGCTTCTCCCAGGTGACTCTTGTTAGCAGGTAACGTTGGTCAGACAAGAGCCGTTTACAAGGGAGTTGTTTCCACATAGTTTGGAGTTTGCCTCACAACTCTTGCTCCTCTGGGAAGAGTTACAACAGGCTCCTCTAAAGCAGGAGCACAGAACACTGGGCAGATTTGCATTTACAGTCTGCTCTATTCCCATGGGCTTAGGGCAGGGAACAAAAAGTACACACGAGTCGCCAGAGACAATCTAAAAAAACCTGCCACCACCCTCCCCCAAACCCTATTCCCACTCACCAAACGCCATTTGTCCGACATTAACTGGGTTTGTTCTCTGTGACAGAAATGTACAGAACTGGAATTTACCCCTTTACCACCAAGCAGAAAATTGAAGCCTCAGCTACCTTACTAATTCCTATTTATGAATCCATTAGATACAAGAGTAATTGCAGACAAGATTTTATTCAGATGGTAGCAGTTTTACACTAAGATAAGAAAGCCTTTAAAGTTTATATAGATCTTACAAAAACTTCCTGTTGCCACTCTCAATTAATTCTCCCTCCCTGCCAAAAAATAAAATAAAAATCCTAACCATCTGTACACAGGCTTATTTATGGCTTTAATTACAGCTTGTTTTACATTAAAAAAAATCCAAGTTAATCATCCAACACTAATCAGGCACCAGGCTTCAGGAAGCAAATGTGAATTTGAGATTTCTATGCCAAAATAGTTTAAAACGATCCAGTATCTCTAGAGCAAACCTTTCTCTCTCTTTTACCTATCCTCCTAAATGTTTGTCTTTCCACCCCAAACATTCAAGAAGTATTCTTTACTGCATGAACCTAGTGTATGAAGTTTCAGGTGAATGGCTTTGGTGTGACACAAAATGTGTAGAGTTGATGTCACACATTGCTCTGTGAAAGATATACATAGTTCAGGCCACTTTCACACCGGGGAGGCAAGGAAACTTTTGTGATGGCAATTGCGGCTCTGTTCTCCACACATTTCACTTTTCTCCCAGAACACCCGTCATTGTAAAAGCTACATTGGGGGACCCAGTCATGGGCAAGTGTCTTTGCGGGATAAAAGCGGAATAGCGCCAATTCCTGTGAGAATACCGCCACAATTGCATTCACGGACATTTCCCTGCCTTCCCGGTAACGTGCAAACATGGCCTTAGCCGCTCCAACACTGGAGTAAGGCCTGCAATACGTTTGGGAAGATTAGTCAGCCTTTACAGTACGGGTGATAACAGCCATCATAGAGGCAAGAAGATTTCCTTACAAATGGTGGCATTCACTTCAGGATGCCATAAGAACCAATTATTTTCCAAGTTTCAGTAAAACATGGCTTCTTGGTCAACCAGCAGTGTTGGTTATCCAACCACCTCCCTGGTGCAGCAAGCCAGCAGAACACATCTTGGATGGACCCAGCTGCGGAGAAATTGTTTAACAAGCTTCCCTTTCTTCCCGGCGGTTAATATCGCCTATTTAAATGAAGTTATTAAAGAAGGAATCGCAGGTGGTGGTAGCATGTTATTGTATTAAAAATGCAAAGTACTATTCAAACAGACAAATTAGACACACACCCCTCCCCCTCCGTTCACAAATCACCACAACCAAATTTGTGCACCTACATATTCGCATTCCTGACCAGGAGCAGACAGGGAATCATTTGGGGAACAGGAACAGCAATGAGGAAAGAAAGAAAAGTCCAGACTACGTAAAAAATAAATGTTAGCTTTATACGGATACCACAACGAACAGGCTTTATGGATATTCTGCAAAGCTTCAAGCGTGCGACTCAGCGAGGAACATGGACTAAAGCAGAGACTGTTCATCTGAGCTAAATACACAGCGCAAGTTCCCTACTTCGATCCCAATCCTGCAAGCACACATTTAGCTTTATGTAGGAAGAGCAGCCAGCCTCAAAACCGATTAAAACAGCTTCATCTTATGCTTGCTGATTTAATCATTTGTTTTGGTATTCTGCATCGAGGTGGAAGTAATTTCTATGCAGGATCCTTGACTGTTCTGACCTCCCAGTGACTTGTAGGCTCCCCTGGGCTTGCCTCTGCAGCATTTACTTTTCTCTCTCCTCTGCAGAGCTCCTGAGCTACGTGGAGAGGCATTCCAGAACCTCTGAAGAAGAGAAAGTGGAGACCCAATCATAAGAGATCAGGTGCCATGTCAAAGTTTCATCTTCACCCCATCACAGGGGACTGAGGAAGCACAGACCGAGACGGTATAATACTGGCAACTAATCAAGATAAACTTGCTTGCTTTAGAGCTCTCTTATTGCTAGCTGAGGCTAGCCACACACAAGAAAGGGAGGGACCCAAGATCACTGTGTTTTCCCCCATTGCCGGCAATGGGGCAGACACAATGAACAAGGGTCCCGGGTCCCTACCAAGAGGTAAGGGAGGCGCTCGGCTCCCTGCAGTGTTCTAAGCATTGGGGGCTCCTTCAGCTCCCTCCAGTGGTGCCTCACATGCACATTTTAGCCACCTACACTTAACCATAAGTTTTTTTTCCATCAGCCTTGCTGACTAATCCAATAAGTTACCCGTTACTCTAACAGCAAGACTTCAAGCGTTCCGTCCTATATGCCTGATTACCACGTTTGGAAGTAAAGCCAATGTGCAGCAACGTGATCCCCGAAGCTGGTTAGCCCCAGCTCTTGCCTGAATCCCACTGAAGTCAACAACGTGGACATTGAAACTGGTGAACTGCGAAAGCTATGTGCTCTACAAAACAACAGAGTGACAATTAGACCAAAGTGTTCAGCGCTCCTGAAAAACCATTTTATCCAGAGGTCTCTAGCCCAAGTTCTCCTTGACTCTGGAATGACCTAGACCAGAGGCGGGGACGTGGCAGCTCAGGAGCCGCATGTGGCTCTTGGGCACCTGTCCAGGAGCTCTTGCCGGGAGTGGCTGCCTGTGGCCATGTCTGTGCGGCTCCTGCAGGAGCCAGAGCTTTGATGTGAAAAGTCGTGCTACCCTGTTCCTGGAATCAGGGGATGCCGTGATCAGCGTAATCCATCTTGTGGCTCTCAGTGAAATGAACATCTTGGCATGCAGCTCTCTCTCTGCCTTGAGAACTTTGCCCACCTCTGACCTAGGCTGCTGCTCCACAGTTCTCAAGTACATTACTATTACAATAATATTACAGATACCTCTCTAATCTGGACCAAAAGCATGTCCCTGGAATAAAGAGAGAGGCTCTACTCTACCATGAAGAGGCTTTTTTTGGGGGGGGGGGTGCGGCAAGGGAGTAAGAGTTGGACCACAAATGTTTATGAACTGGAGGATTTTAAGACGGTCACTTAAAATGTGTTTGTAAGTATCTCAAACCCTTCTTTATGGGCAATGTTATTCAAACTGTAACTTAAAAGATTTATTGTAGTATCTTCAAAGCAACATAGGCTTCATTCCATCTTTGGCTTGGTGCTGTTGTACTTACTCAACCTGTAAAGCTACTTACTCAACCTGTAAAGCTACACAACACACTTCCAACCCCCTACAGGGCCTACACACACATAGCAAGACACGTCCCCTCACAGAAAGGCTTCCATGAATCCTGGATCTTCCAAGCTGACACGGATAACTCCTTTCCCCACTCTCTGTACAACAAAGAAGAAATTATCCCCCGTCATCCTTTCATGGTTTGGGTAGTTCAAGCATATCCAGCACAAATTACTGGCTTGCATTCCCAAATTACACAACTGTGAGGAAGCCAATGGTAAGTTGCACCAGCTTTAATTTAACATCCAGTGGCCAATGAGCTCTTAGCCCAGCTTGTAATTCACATCTCGACAGATCAAAACCCTAGCATCTCTCTCATGGTTTCAATTACAAGACAGACCGCTGTATAGGATTTCCTTCTAGATTTCTGAAGTTTGGTGGCTTTAAACTTAGTGTGTTGTTTTAGGTACTTACTTAGTGTATTCATCAGGTGGCCGCTGCTCTCTTGAGCTTTGTTATAACTGACATCCATGTCGAGGATGGGCTGCTGTGGTACGGCAGACACCGCAGGCTGTGGCTGCAAATAAGGCCTGGACACAGGAAGAGAGGGCTTAGCCCCGTCATCTTCTGAGTCACTTGAACTATTGTCACTGCTTGACGAAGAGGAGGAACTTTTTGATTCGGATGAGCTGTCACAACTACTCATCTGCTCGATGATGCTAGCTTCTGCCTTCAACTCTGGAAATAAGATACAGATTCAATGAGAAACAAGGCAAGCAGGGGCTCAAGATTTAAGGAAAAACGCAAATCCCTGCATAATCTAGGGATGGTAACATTCCCGCCACGGCACACAATAGTCTACGGGACTAGACTGAAAGGCAAGATGCAGAAGTAGAGCTTGAGGGGCCAAGCTAAGGAAAGGAGTCTTGTATGCGTCCCCACCCACTCCACTGCTCAAGCTGTTCCTTTTTAGATTGATGCCAGAGGTGGGCAAAAGGCAGCTCAGGAGCCGCATGTGGCTCTCCGGCAGCTCTTGGAAGAAACAGAGTCGGGGTGTCCGTACAGCTCTCTAGTGGTTCCTCTTTCACGTGCATGGCCGAGCACTGGGCACTCGCCTCTCCACAGCAGGGGCTACCCAGCCCTGGGCACTTGCGACGGCGGTGGCAGCGCTAGGTGGTATGTGCGCGGGGAGGAGGCAAGGAAGGCGAGCGCCCTGCACTGGACACGCCATGTGGGTGGGTGGCAGAGGGAGGAGAGGCAAGCCGTGTCGGTGGTTCTGCAGCCATGGGAGATGAGCAGTGAGCGAGAGGTGGGGTAGGCTACGGCAGGAGGCGGCGGCGGCAGCCCCAGGACAGCGAGAGCGAGCGTGTGCGAGATTCTCTGAGACTCGGACTTCTTGCATGTGGGAGTGCTAGAGTGATATTTGATGGGAACTTTGCCCACCCCCGATCTATGCTCTCGGTAGCGGAGATGGTCTCTCGCCATATCCGAGAGCAGCTAGGACTTCTGAAGCATTACTTCAATGTAAGCACAATAATAATAGGCGGCTTCCTACCAGGGCATTGTCCTGCACCCCAGTGGACAACACACCCTGTTCCATCTTCATCATCTGCATGGCACTAAGAGGAGACTCTCAGGTTTCTCTTACTTTGCTTTAAACGCCTCCTAATATGCTTCATAGGTGTTCAAAGTGAGAAAATGAATAGGCTAAGGGAACATTTGAAAGAAAAGCAAGAATGCCTGGCAGATGTTTTGGCAGTATGTATACTTTGCCCTTGGCCTGGATATACATTGTTTCCAGAGCCAAATTAAGTACTGAGGAATACTTGTAGGGATTGTTATAAGATTTAGAATAGTTTTGTTAAATCCTTATTTTATAAGTCTGGGCCGGGGGCTGGGGGGAGGAGGAGAGAAAAGGAAAATGAACAGCTAGCTGGAAACCACGAACAGCACTCAACATGCGTCTCTCAACGGAGAGCTTTATTGGCAGCATGTGGGGAGATGGCTTTGAGATGTGTTAGCTTTGGTGACTCATACAAAACATGTTCTGAAGAGAACAGGCCACAGCAAAAAGTTCCATAGTTTGTCATGCACGTTAACAAAAAACAACAAAGCAGCAGCAGCCATAGTTACATTTAAACACTTCTTTATGAAACGAGATATTTACACAGAACATGCACCTGCATGATACACATCTTTAAATTGGGTTTAAAAGAATCTGCCGACAGGGGTGTTTTGTTTATCAAGTCAGATCAGAGCTACCAGCTGTCACCATCTGTACAGGGAGCAAGTCACACTTACTTTCTTCCCATCTTTCAGAAAGGGATTAGGCAGGTGCCTCACTGAATGAGGTACAAGTCTCAACAAACCACAGAATTTGGCATGATTTCCAAGCCACCAGCATAGGACCTACACAAGTCTTCACCTATCTGCATTTATATACATCCGTGGTTTTCAACCTGCGGTTGGGCCGTGGAGCACATCCGCAAGGAACAAGCTGCTTCTGTTCTGCCTGCCCTGCCTGACCCTAAAGGGGTCCCTGTCGCCATACAAACATTTTAGAGGTCTGCATATAAAAGATATACATAAAAAAACCTAGTACAGAAACAGCTGGAAAAGGTACTACTCGATTTAGGTACTCTCTAGATTTAGATGCCAACTCCTTTGCAAACACAAATCTTTTAAAGCCAACAAATTATAAAATATTTTCACAAATGGGTGTTTGTTTATATTTTTATCCTGCCCTATATCACCCACCCCCCAACCAAGCCTCAGGGCAGCTATCATAAGAATATAATACACAAATAATACCCATACAATACTAACAACTGCTGCTGTGCCCCCATGCCTCCTCCGATCTAGCCCTGCACATTAAATGCCTGGCCGAATAAATAGGTCTTACACGGTCTCTGGAATACACTCAAACTAGGGCTTAGGTGAAGCCTCCAGGGGAAGCAAGTTCCAAAACTGCGGGGCAGCCAAAGAAAACGCCTCTTTGGGTGACTGAGTCGTATGGACCTGGGTCAATGGGGGGGGGGGGGGGACTTGCAAGAGGGCACTTTTGACTGATCTTAGAAGCCATGGAGGGACATAAAGGTGGGGAGGGGGAGAGAGCCAGCCCTTGGGTCCTGGGCCACTTAGGAGTTTATAGGTCAAAACCGGCACCTTCAATTGTGCCTGGAATGCTACTGGCAGTCAGTGTGGATTCTGAAGCACTGGTGTTATATGCTCCTGGCCCCATCAAAAGTGGGCTGCCGAATTGGTTATGTGGCATGCAAAAGAAATGGGAGAGCAAGGAAAGGAGGAAGAACGAAGGAATGGAGGTGGAGCAAGAGAAAGGGGGTGCAGGGTTATCAGACTCATGACCTGTGAATTTAACAAATGGCTTGTGAACTAGCAGGAGGGGGAGGAGTCACCGAGGACTAAAGAAACACTGATTAGCCAATCTTAGGATGGTTACAATGAGTAATTTAATACTCGTGAATTTAAATAGTTTCATTACTACTCCAGTAAAGGGAGCCACTTAACCGTGTTTCCAGCCCAAATCAAAAACATCTTGGCTCTTGCATTAAAAACAAAGACGTTTAAGTCTTTGAAAAATTTGTGAAAAGGTTAAGCGATGTAGGTCACAATTTACCTCTCTCAATATCATCCATAGGAGAAGATGGAGGCATCTTTTCTTTTGGTGGAGAACTTTTTACACTGTTAGGAGTCTTATTTGCATTTCGCATCTGCTGCTGTTGCTCAATTCGAGCGTGAACCTTACTGCTTCCTTCAGCTCTGCACGACAGAATGAAAGATTTTAGACAATTCCATAAAACCAGAGCACTCTGGGGCATTTCTGGTGCTATTCATTATGTGTTTCCCAACAATATTTCCAAAAATAAAGTTCTTCCATGTTCATGATACGCTGGCTATAGCAAGAGATGGGGCCTTGAGAACGCCTCTCTCCATGTGCCACAAATACAAAGGCTGTAAGTGCTAGACCTCCAACACATCTCGCTGCATGGTCTGTAGCCATCCGTAACACTATTAGAATGCCACTTCAAGTTTTGTAATGAGGGCACACATGTTATTAGGAATCACTCCGAGAAGAATGGGGTTCAATGCTTTACAGCAACCCTTCATAAGAATTTACTCTAACATTTAGCATAGACTGGGGTTGGGGAAACGTTTTCCCTCCCAGAGGCTACTTTGAGAGGAGTTGCATAGCAGTGTGGCGTGGGGATGGTTAAGGGGTGCGCTATGGAAGAGGAAGACCCAGTTCATGAATCTGTGCCATGAATCATCTGCCAAAGGAGCAGAGATGAGGGCGATAGGGGATACCCTATCCTGTGTGCATGCCCTCAGCTCTGCTCCTGTGTCCCGAGCTCAATTTTTCAGTGCTTGGAGATAGGAACCAACTAGATGCAGCAGCTAGATCCAGGCACTGGAAAGGAGGACATAGAAAAGCTAGCCGCTAGCTTCATTTGAACCTCAGGCCTGAGGTTCCCCACCCTGCCACAGGGGTATCTTTAAACAAATGTATTTGAAAGGGGAAAAAGGGGAGGGGGGGGGGAAGAGTATTTCTTATCATATAATATTCAAGTTAAAAACCTAGTCCAATCAGCAAACATTTGGAGACTATTTAAAAGATACCTGGTTAGAAAAACAGACACATGTCCTTCCACTTTGATTGGGGGGGTGGGAGGGAGGGATATTTTTGGAGTGGGACCAAGCTGAATTCTTTTTTTTGCTACATAGGAATGCCATATATATCCCAATAGAGAGAGCTATTTATTATTCCGCTGTTAGGGAATTTAGATCTGGGAAAATCGAAGGACCTGTTTTTGCTCGGGGACCATGATAGTAATATTTCCACAAATGTAGCAAAGTTTCTGACTTTGGTTTGGAAACAAAAGAAATGTAAAGCATGATAACAAAGCGGAGATACCCTATTTCTTCTCAATTAGAGATTGGGGGGTAAATTAAGACTATTTTTCAGGGAAGCTATTTATTTATTTTAGTTTAGTTTATTCTGTTATATTTTTTATGTATTTACCTTGCCTTATTCCATAGTATGCCAGGCGATTAAGGTATACGAGATCCCGAAGGGAAATTATGAATTGTTATTGTTATGAATTGGCAAGCTATGCGGATTTATATTATGCATTGATATTGTATGGTAAAGTTGTGTTGAGTTATTTTGGGTTTTTGTATAAAATTTGATGATGTTGATAAGGCTAAACAAATAAATTATTTACTACTACTACTACTACTACTATCCCAATATAGACTAAGGGTGAAGAGAGACATGATGCTAACTCCGCTTTGGCATTTCTTATGCATCTTGCAGAGCTGTATTGGGGCCCTATGCTGCCCTGCAACTTGCATAAGAAATGTTAAAGCAGAGTTAGCATCATGTCTGTTTTCACCCCATAGTCATTTCCAATGAGGCCATTCTCAGATTGTCACAGGCGATAAGCCATTTACTCTGGAGCAGTCCCACTGAAACCCTCCAGAGTAAGCAGCTTGTGGATCACAGCCAGACTGATCAAGGGAAACTAAATCATTTTTATTTTCAGTTCATAGCCTACCTGGTTTTCTTCACAGTGATATTGCTGCTAAGCTTTTCCAGTCGACATTCTCCAGTGTCATGGTTAATAATCAAGATGCATTCCTTTAAGTAAGGTTTCTTGGAGCCTTTGAAAACTGTTACCGGTGGAGTCGAGCCCTGTTTTAAAAAGCACAACCACCTAATTAGCCATACATACTTCTCGCAAAAGCGACAAGCTTTGTTTAACTGATGGTATCTCATGTTGTAAGCCTCTGTCACCGAAACAAGCCAAGCTATTCCAGGTCATTAGCACTGGACTGTATCAGGTCATCACAGCCAGCTTATGGCTTTTGGACACCTGAGCCTGCTTTTACACATTACACAATGGGCTATTATACTAACTTGAGATAATACCAGGAATTATAATTCTGCAATTTTTGTAATGTGTGAATGCACTTCTCCCTTTTTATGCTGCGAGATCTTGGGTTGTTGTTAAGAGCCACCAAATGTGGCTCTTACAACCCAAGATCTCGCAGCATAAAAAGGGAAATAGTGCATTCACACATTACAAAAATTGCAGAATTATAATACCTGGTATTATCTCAAGTTACTATAATAGCCCATTGTGTAATGTGTAAAAGCAGCCCAAGTGCGGTAGGCGGGTCATTGCAGGACCAGGACCACAGTAGGTCAGCACTCCACCACTGAGGCACCAGAACCACAGCTGGGTTACAAGGGGTGGATACACCAGCAGCCCAGCCTTGCTAGAGCAGAGTCCCAAGGCACCTGGCTAACATCAGCCCTCGAAGGGGATAACCAATCTGGGTGGGGCTGAATGGCCTCGGCTGTACAGAGCAAGAAACTGCAAGCCAGCTGAGCACAGTTATAAACAGCAGAGCTGGAAGCTCAGAGAAGAGACCACCGGGGAGAGGTAAGTGGGAGTTAGAGAGATCTGCCTCAGGGCCAAGGAACTGGCTGGCAAGGGGCCAGGTCCCCAAGCTCTCAACTCCAGAGCAAAGAGCTGGCTGGCAGAGGGTCTGCTCCATCGATGGCCCTCAAGAGAATCCAGCTTGCAGTCCGGAGGGGGGAACCAGTCAGAAAAGAGGAGAGCTGTTTTGTGTGAACTAGAGATTTTAACTATTGAAATATGGAGATGTATGGAATGAAGGACTCGGCCCACTGTAAATAAAGCACGCTTTGGGGAAGGAAGAGTTTGGACTGTCCTGGAGTACGAATCCTGAGGGGGATTTATAACTACCCCATTACATAGTAGTGACAACGGTATAATTCAGACACCCTTCTGTCATGGAGGGCCTGTGTGCTGTGATGGCAGGGAGACTGGCTGGAAGTCCTGTGAGGCTGGGCAACGAGCCTATAAGGCAATGGATGGAGCAGAAGGTTCAGCACTTCCGGCAGGTTGTGCAAGAACAGCTGGCCAGAACCAGAGGAAGCCAGGCAGACAGCAGGAGCACCAGCCAGAAGTTGCAACAGCAAAGCACAGACTTGGTTCATGGACATGGGGGCACCAGGGACTTGTGAGAAGCACCCCAAAGACTCATCACTCATGTGGATTTGGGGGACACTTTTGGAAGCCATGTCCCACAAGAGTGTGAGAAAGCAAACGCACCTGCAAATTCTGGGGGCTTTTCAAGAGGGTGGGACCACCCAAAGAGAGGGTACCAAAAAGAATCACCCACATCACAAAATCACCTTTCAGACTAGACTCCCTGGTGGCCATCTCACCAAAGCAGGCGAGGGACGGAGACTGAACCAATCCCCGCACAGCAAGACAGACAGTGACATGACACAAGGGGAACTGACCACGTTGTCATCTGTCTAAAGAACAAGTACTTCAAAGTCATCCTTACAGAATTTTTCCAAAACACTGAATTAACCTAGAATAAAGCATGATTATTTGAGCCATAGATTGTGTAAGTACTTCAGTATTTTTACCCCCAATACGATTATTCTTTTTAAAAGATACAAACCCCTAAAAACAACAGCTGGAAGTGCTGAAACTCTGCTACATTGGGTATATACTTAGAATGGCTCTGTAAGATAAGAGACATTTTCCGCCTCTCCCTCGCAAAGCTTCCCATGATAAGCAGCCCTCACCTCGATGTTTGGCAGAGTTATTGTCACCTGTTCACCTTTACCGACTTCAAGGTCTCCTTCACTAGATGTATCGATCGATTCAGGTTTGAAGTCATCTAAAACCAAACACGATAATAAACATGGGTTTTGCCGTAGCCCATTAAACATTAAAGTATATTACGCCATAGAATCTAGAGGCAAGAAGAGTGTTAAGTCACCCAGCTGTTATCTTTGCTAGAGCACATTTCTACCAGTTCTACTGGATTATCCAAAGGTCAGAAGCTCTTGGGAGTCATACTTCACCCACATTTCATCATGTTTGTGCTATAGCATATATAAAAAAAGATTTTATTTTTTTTAAAAAGGAATGAGATTTCTCCCTCTTCTCACACTCAAGGAAGTCTGAATTGTTTTCCCTGCAATTTTAAGATCAAGCATAAAACAACTTCAGTTTGTCTCAGGCAAAAATCAATCCTGAAAAAAGTTAAAGCTAGAAATGACTAGACAAGTTTAGAATGGGGGGGGGGGAACCCAGAGTCTTCAATATAGGACAATTACTGTTCTTACCATAACAGCATCTAAACCATATGCTCTTGGCAAAGCTTTTATATAAGGAACCAGTACATTTTAGCACACTAAAAAATAATAATAATAATAATAATAATAATCTGTTAAAAGCTACCAAGGGACCCAACATTTACAGGCATGTGGTCCTAGAGACAGAACTTGCATGCAGGTGTTTAGGATTAGGAGCCCACACTTATTTTAGCTATTCTTAGAAGCCTAATAGTTATGTCTCATGTGATGTTTTACCAGCTATGGATTTCCTCTCTCCGTTTCAGCTCTGCTTCTCTAAAAAGGGGCTTCCCTAAAAAACACCCCAAGACAGATGTCTGCCTGTTACCAGCACCTGCTTATTGCTACACGAGTAGTATAAATTTTCCCTCAAGGCTTCAGAAAAGCTTTTAAAGAACAGACTCATAGTGGGAAGCCAGCTTGGTCTCAGACTCCAGTGGGAATTGGCTGTAAAGACTACCAAGGTTAGCTGGAAAACTTCAGGCTGGTATAGCATCCACCAGCATTAGTCTTTCTGCAACTCAAAGTCATACCAAACCTACATGCAGTGTCATTTGTTTACGAGAGCAGATAGGAGGGTCTCCAGAGAAATGACCACTGAAGCTTTGGGATTTCCACAAATAAGAATCAGAACAAGAGAGGCAGCCCGAACTTACAAGTAGTAATTAAAAGAGATAGAAACGATACGTTTGCAAGTGCTAACACCACATGTACAAGTCTAGTTTAAGCAAGCACTGCATGCTCCGTGCACACACACACAAAGGGTGCAATCGAACAGGCCATGTACGCCGACCCGCCCGCACGGCACACGGCTAGAACGGGCGCACTTATGGCAGCACAGCCCCCGACAGCTGTACGCGCGTCACGCATGTGCACCTGCGTACACGCGTTCTGGATGGAGAACACGGCAGCTGGCGACCTATGTGGCCCATTGGATTGCTCCCTAAGCGTATCCAAACGAGCATGCCAGGAAGGTATCCAAAGATTAAAGGCTTGACAGGATGGGTTAAACACAGTCCTGAAAGATTCACAACCCTGATGTTTTTAAGCCACTCACTGCAATAATGCAACGCTGTGGTGGGCTTTACAGAGCGTGTTTGGAAAGAAAACAAACATAAAAACAGCGAGAATGGAGATTCAGCTAAAATTCAGATTTTTAGACTTTCACAAATATGGTAGCAGAGCAATACTGTTATTATGCATACTGTTAAACTCATGTACATGGGCACTGTGCTTCAGCCCAAAGCTACTAGAATAAACACGTTTCTTAGGGTAAACCCAAGTCTCCCTGAGCAATAACTACAAATAGCCCTCAATTGTGTCAGAACACTGGGCTCAAGATTTGGGTTAAGCTCCCAGGCTGGAGAGACTTCTTTCTCTGTGTCTAGTGTTTGCATGGCAACCCCTCTCTTTCAAACTTTGCTGGTAGGTGTCACAATCAAGCGTTGTCCCAGGTCCCCAATACGGGTCAGAGTCTGTCCGCTAGCCTGATCCCACCTCTCTAATTTCTGAACTGCACTGACTACCTCTTGCCTTGCTTGGGTCCCTTCTTCTGGAGGCCACCCTAAAGAAACGTTCTCCTACTACACATGGACGCTCACCCACCCCACAGGCTGGAGGCAATGACACAGGCAGGTTGTGGAGGATAGGGGCGCTGGGGGGCTGAAGCTGCAGTACGGCAAGGTGAACAGTGTCGCAAACACGTCAGGAGTAGAGGGATGCATTCCACCCCCAAAGAGCCACCTCTGGTCAGGCCAACTTGTACCCGCTCCACTCTCTACGTTACACCTTCTGCTCCACACAAGATTCTCCTCACCCACTCCCTCAAAATAAGGGGGTAGAGTGGGGCAACATCCTCCCACAAGAAGATCCACTACCTGAAGCTTCCTTCCCCACAAGCCACCCCTATTAGACTTCCCTACTCCTGCAAAACCCAACCCACCTTAGAGGCATCAGCCCCTAGAACAACCCAGCCACCGTACCAGCTCCCCAGGAATTCCACCCCCCACCTTCAAGTTTACCGCTCATGACCCCTTCCTTATTGACACCCCACAGGTTTATCCTTCCATGACACCTCCCTATTCTCCCTTCCCTGTGAGTTTACTCCAGCACACGGACTCCCCCCCCCGCCAATAGTTTCTCCCCACCTCCCATATATGGACTCCCCTGGGGGTTTATCTCCACCCCCTCCCCCATTGACAGTCCTGCAGTTTCACCCATTACACACACACCCTATGGCCGTACGCCACTCCCCATCCCAGTGACTCACCGGACGGTTCAGTACTCTACTTCCCTGTGGGCTCACTCTCTGCAGGTTTTACCCCCAGGACACCCACCTTCCCATGATTTTATCCCCTCACACAAACATTTTCATAGGACTGACTTTCCAGAACCTTTAACCCCATTATAGACACACCCATGGACTTATCCCTCCATTACACACACGGGGTTACACCTCCCCCCATGACACCCCCATGGTTTTAATCCCCACAGATGGGTTCAGCTCTCCCTTACTTTCACAAAGACACATGGGTTTAGCCCCCCTTACTGTCACACACTTACACACACACTCACATGTTTAACTCCCTGCTTACTGACACATGCTTACAAACACACCCACGCGTGAGTTCAGCCCCCTCCCTTACTGTCACACCATGGTTTAGTCCCCCCTCACTTTCACATTCTTACACACAATTTCAGCCCCCCATACTGTCACACGCTCACACACACAGGTTTATTACCCCCTCACTTTCACATGGTTACACACACACAGGTTTAGGCCTTCACTTACTGCCACATGTTCACGAACACACTTGAACACACATGCGTTCAGCCCCCATTACTGTCACGTTTACAAAACCACAGAGTTTCAGCCCACCTTCCCTTCCAAACACACACATGCAGGTTTAGTCCCTGCCTGTGTTACACACATGTAGTCCCCCTCCTCACTGGCACACGTTTACACACACGCGGTTTAAGCCCCCCCGTCACACACACTCATGTGGCTTAACCCCCCGGTCACACAAACGCTTGAATCGGGGTCATTCGACCCTGTTGATTATGGGTGTTTTTAGACACACATTCCTCCTGGATGTTTGCTGTAACATCCAGAATATCCGGATCTTTGAACTTCCGCATGAAACTTCTCCCAGACCTTTTGTGTGTAAAAGGTTCTCCTGGTAAACTGCTTTGCTCCAGGCGGCTATGTTAAGCTGCCTCAGGGCAGTGTGTGTGTGAAAAATGCATCCAGAACTTACTTGTGGACTTGTAAACCCAGAAGATTAAAACATCCGGAACCTTAACGTGTGTCTAAAAATGCCCAGTGTTAGATCTGTCGGCTGCGTTTGAAACTGTTGATCATTAGATGTTGGTGACGCGCCTGCGGGACTGTGCAGGGGTGGGCGGGACTGTTCTTGAATGGTTCCGCACTTCTGGAAGCAGAACCACCAAGCTGGTGGCGCTCGAGGATTGTTTTTCATCTTACCAAGAATTCGTGTGGAGTCTCCTGTTCAACCCGCCCGTCACTGTCTCTCTCACACACACACGCATGCGCAGGGCTTAACCCCCCCCCCGCCACACACA
>QEPC01004922.1:9117440-9128861 GCA_003113815.1 Sphenodon punctatus
TTGGGTGGGGGGTGGGGGGGGGGGGGGGGGGGGGTTAAGCCGTGTCTGGGTTTCCTGGGGGGCGACGATGGCGGCTGTGGAATCCCCTCCCTCGACCTCTCCTCTTTCCGGAGGCCGTGTAAGACCTGGCTGTTCCGCCAGGCTTTTAGGAAGGGAGACGGGGAGGGGGTGTGTGTGTTGCTTCCGCTCTTTTAATGATTTTTTAATATACATTTTTATGTATTTGATTTTAATGATTGAATTGTTTTATATTTTGCAAATCTTGTGAGCCGCCCCGAGCTGCTGTTGTGAGCAGGAGGGAGCAGGTTAAAAATGGCTCTAAATAAATAAATAAATAAATAAAATATTTCTGTCGTTGCTGCAAAGATACAAATGGCTCGGGTTCTGCAGGAAAAGAAAGAGGCATCTTAACCTTGTTTGGGTTACAACTAGGGTGGCCCTACCTCCCCTTTAAAAAGAGGACGTGTGTGAAAAATGCATGTTGCAGGGCTCCATTGGTTCCAGTACAGCCTTGCACTCTGTATTTTTCATAAGCGTCCTCTTTTAAAGGGGAGGTCTGGCCACCCTAGTTACAATGTAGGTTCTCCCTCTCAGATGTTTGTCACAAAACAAAGAAACCTGGATATTAACTTTTAGGTCTATTTGTTTCCTTCAGGGAGAGATTTTCTGCGGAGCCGGTCGACAAAGTAAGGAGAGAGGAGCTGCTTTGCTTGGAGCTTTGCAATAGACGTCCGACAGTAATGCAGTTTAATTTTTGTTGAGGTAAGTTATACCTCTCAACGATCTTGCCCGAAAAGGAGGGGATCTAAAAAGGTTAAAAACCTTAAAGTGTAATCCCTCTACTTCACAATGCAGTAGTTTTGTTTCAGTAGCACCTTCAGCTGGAGGCCTTCACAGGAGTAACCAATTTACCTGTCCCCAAGCCTAACCTGGCCCCTTTGTTTAGTTCAGGACGTATGACTAAATTTAATTGGGCTAGGCCTGATAGTCTGCCATATAAAACTGAGCCAAGCATGTGTAAGGGGTTTGGTTTGGATCCAGTTTGCTCTAATCTTGCAAAATATATTTTGGTCTCAGGATGGGCTGGGTTTGGTTTTTTTAGCAGGCCTGAGTCAGGACAGAGTTGGAAATTCTGGATTTTCAGCACTGTGCATCCCCCACAAACAACATTTCCATTTTGCTAGTATGACCGTTACAAAGAATAGTACTTACACCAGTGACCTTACAATTTAGAGTGGTCTTTAAAGGGTCCGACCGAGCCTAAATAGGCAAGCCAGCTAAAGTAGAAAAGCACCAAGGGATTAAGTGACTTGGCTCCAGTCACACAGAAGGTCTGTGGCAAAGCCAGGAATTCTCTCATCCTAATTTAGACTTTCAGTAACAGAACTATCCTTCTTCACCCAATTAACTTTTTTTTTTTTTGGGTGGTGTAAGTGCCAAACTTCAACCATTTTAACAGAACACGTGAGGCCAAATTCTCATTTAGCACCCGGTTCCTTTTGTGCTGCTCTGCTCTCCCTAAAAGGAAGGGTCAGATGAGCAACGGTTAACTCTTCAGTGTCCCCCATTCACACACGCCCCTCTGCCGAACCTCGGCAGAAGGGAGTTTTAGCTTTCATTTTCTAGAGCAGGGGTGGCCAAGAGGTAGAGCACAATCTACTGATGGATCGCAAGCTAGTCTCCAGGAGATCATGATGTGAGGAAGGGGACCAGCCTCTCAGAGATTGCCTTTGGCGAGGAGAGTGGTGGGGTGTCTCCAGGGAAGAGAACTCCTCTAGTGTGGCAGGGAAAGCTCTCTATTAAGGGGAGGTCTCCTCTCCACGCCTCAGGCTAGTTCCTCTAGAGCTGGGAGGCAGTGGCAGGGGTCCTGGTAGATTGCTTGAGGTTGATGTCGGGGCCAAGTGGATCGTGTGCACCGTAAGTCTGGCCACCTTTGGGCTAGAGTGGAGTCTGTATCCTATTCTGCTCCCATCAGGAGAAAATGAACTGTTCCTGCGTCACGATGGGGGAGACCCAGCCTGCTACAAGCTCAGAAGACTTCTGTTTCTTCTAGTAGTTTTTGTCAGCGGTTGATGAGCAGACTAGGCATGGGGTGGCAAGACCATTTGCTTTTCTGGCATCCCTGTGTCTCACCATCCCCTGTCGAAGATCCTGCCAGAACCACTTAGGAGTCGGTCTTCCTGTAGGAATGTACCCTGCACCTACAGCAACTTTTATTTTTATTTATTTATTTAGTAGATTTTTATCCCGCCCCATCCTGCAACGCAGCTCGGGGCGGCTATTGGTATCGTTTTTAGGGCTCCTTTTGCTGAACAACTTGGGGATTTGCTTTCCCATCAGGCGGAAGCTCCTTTTGCAGATGGTAAAGCTCTTGTTTCTGACTTAACTTGGGTTGTTGTTTGTTTCCCCCCCCCCCCTTTCCCCTTATTAAAAACTAGCCAACCTGTGTAACATGAAGCCCGTCGCTGTGGATTCCAGGATCTTGACCTTGGCTACTCAAGTCACCGAGAGCCCTGATCGGGATGTTCCTGTGCTGCTGTTGAAGTTAAAGGGTAAATGAAGATTGGTTTGGGCCATTTGGGTTATTAGACAAAACCAAAGGGCCACGTTGTCTCCTTCTGTGGGTATTTTCAAGGGCCTGAAAGAAGTCGGCAAAGCTGATTCTGTGGAGTTGCCCGTAGACTTTTCCAAAGCACCAAATTTGATTCAGGAAGAGATTAGCCATAGCTCCGTTGTACTGTTATTGGGAAAGGACCCTGTATTTGCCAGAAGTCCCTTCTGTGAAGAAGCTGCAGCTACGGAGCCAATGAGAGTGGGGGTGGTGTCCTAGAAGTGTGTGATGGGGTGGGCCTGATGGGATTAACCTTGGCCTGGAAAAGGCTGGCTGGGCTGTTTAAACTTCAGTGGGTCAGAGGTACCGTGGAACTAGGGCCTAGCTCAGGGGACCTGAAAGCTCAGTCGAAATCGAAAAGATCACTAGTAGAGGAGGCTTCTTCTCTGGTTTCTGTCAGGCAGGGAGGCCTGAGGCAAGGGTTGGGAGAACTAACTGAGCTATCCTTTCAGCCTTGGGGCGTGGGGGCTTGTAGGCCACTGCTCTAAGGCAAGGAAGCCTGACAGAGTCGCAGGACATGAGAAAATGTGCCTTACGTGTGAAATAAAAGCGCAAAGACACTCCTAAGACTCTGCCTTCTGGGTAAACTGAGGCTCAAACCCTCAACCCGTAGAGGTGCTGGGGAAGAGCTCGGTCCTACCGTGACATTGGACTGTAGTTACAATCAAAGGAGCAAAGGTTGGCCTCGTCGTGGTGTATTTCACTTTCGAGCTTTATTTGGACTAGTAAGTTCGTGCATGTCGCAAACCATGCACCAACCCACCACCCCCCCCTAAGCCGACAAGCAGAAGGCAGGAATGTGGGTTTAGTTAGAGACTGTAAGTGCAACCACATAAGTAAAATTACATTTGTTGTGAAGATGTTCTCTGTGATTTTTACTGTGAGGATGGATTTAAAGATCATTTCTCTGAGGGCGGGGTGGGAGTGGAGAGGGCTGCAATCAGCCTTTGTATTCTGAAAAGAGGCTTCTTACTGCTTTCTTATGGATTAGAATTTAAGAAGTGCCAAACTAGGTGAGATCAATGGTCTGTTGAGCCCAGCATCCTGTCTCTGATAGTGTCACAGTCAGTGCCAGACTGGGTCAGATCAGTGGTCCATCCAGCCCAGCATCCTGTCTCTGACAGTGACCAATCTTGGTTGCTTCAGAAAAGTCGCAACTATGAATGGAATGATCCATTCTCTACTCTTTACTCCCAGCTCCTGACAGTCAAATATCCAACCTGACTCATTGCCTTTTATAAAAAGTTCATGATATTTTTCTGTGCATGATATTTTCTTTTGCTCTTTCCACCCCAGAAATTTTAAGCAGCACGTCTCCAGGAAGTAAAGAATCACAGAAAATTAAACAAGACCTGTACTATTATGATCTGGTTCAATACTGCATGCTAGTGCTTCGACAAGACTACTCCAGAGTGACTGGCGGTTGGGCTACTGCTGCCCAGCTAGCAGAGATACTAAGGTAAAGTGAGAGGCATCTGCTTAGTTGGATTCCCAACTTAGCTGGGGGTTTGTGCGTGCGTGTGTGTGTGTGTATTACTTGTTAGTGGAGTCATTACTTCTAACTAGACAAAGGCGTCCGTGGTAATAATCAGTATTGTTAATTTATTGTGGGTTTTCTTATTTACAAAATCTGCCACCAGCTCATGATTGCAGAGAAAGACTGGGTGTCAGGGCCCCACTCCAGAGGCCACAGCAGAGTCCTAGGCTGGGTCAGCAGCCATGCTCTCAGGCACCCAAGTCTAAGGGGAAAAGCTAATGGCTGAGTTAGAGCAGCAATGGAGAACCTCAGGCCCGGGGGCCAAATGCTGCCTGTGACTAGATTTTAATGTGTCCCCTTTCCATTTCCTGGATCTGGCCCCTTGATCCAGTTCCTACCCCCAATCACTGAAAAGACTGAGCGCAGGGTAAGCGAGCAGAGAGGAGGGCAGGCACACAAGGAGGATAGGAGACAGATCCATGATTTGGACCCTCTTCCTGAGCGCACCTCTAAAGATCCCCCCACCCCTAATGTATATGTGGCCCTTGGAGCTTGTACTAAAAAAAGTGGCCCCACTGGGATGGGGAAAAAAATTGGGTTAGAATCTGGGTCAGTAGCCTAGTAGTCAATCCAGGATGGAGGGCAGGAGCAGGAGTGAGAATGGGAGAGGCAAGCGGTCTGGTGCAGGGTGCAGGGAGGTAAGTCTGATATGCCAAAGGGGTGACTGATATGCCAAAGGGGTGACTCTGAACCAGGAAGTAAATATGCAATGCCTTAGACGAGACGGGCAAATCCAGCCAATGGTCAATTGGAACACACCCTCTTCCCCCCCCCCCTTTGCATACAGGTCTGTCTATGACTATTAGACAGGTTAGCTAACATCACACCATTTATTGTGTGGAACCTCCTGTGCAGAGGAGTCCTTTGTATCTATTATTTACCATTTCTATACCACTTTCAATACTCAAGAACTTCATTGTCCTTATCTAATTCCCTCCTCCCCAACTCTGTGAGATGGGTTACTATTATCCCCATTTTACAGATGGGGAACTGAGGCCAAGAGAGAGTGTGATTTGCCCAAGGCCACCCAGTGAGTTCATTGCTAAGATGGGATTTGAACTCTGGTCCCCCAGGCCTGAGTCCAGCATGTGATCTACTAGGCTATGCTGGATCTCAAAAAGTCAACACTTGACTAACACTTGGGTTGGATTATGTGTAGAGCAGCTCAGTACTGGCCTGGGGGAGCCTGTAGCAGCAGCAGGATACAGCCATGTTTGTTAGGCGTATTGTAGGGAACTAGCTCCTGCGTTCTCAGTGATGGCCCTGGCTGTGTTTGCAAGAGCTGTCTGTCGGTATGTGTGGGGCAGTGTGTTTTTGTACAGCATTGCTGCTTATGCATGGAGGGTGGGCGGGGGTTGTTCCGTTGTCCTTGTGGACTGCAAGCTCTTGTCTTTTCAGCCACTGTTGTGTGGGCCTGGAGGTGAAAGAAAATCCAGAGGAATTTTACAATAAGCTCCTTCCTTCAGCTGCAGAGAACCTCCTCTTCCTGGGAAGACGTCTGCAAGTGCGATTCGTCAGAGCAATCAAGGTATTTGAATTACGTGGCTTAGGGAGGAGGAGGAGGATCATTTTGTACCTTCTCATCTGTTGAGTTTAGGCCAGGAACCTCAGGCAATGTGGCCTACAGTTAGATTTTATGTGGTCCCTTTCCAGTGTCTGGATTGGGTCTCTTGAGCCAGTTCCTACCCCCAAGCACTGGAAACCTGAGCTAAGGGAAAGGGAAGAAAGAGGGGGCCATAAACACAAGGCTAGGGAACAGATCCAGGTTGTCACAAATCCATGAGCTGGACCCTCCTCCTTCTGAGCGCACTCCTTAATCCGCCCGCTCCCCAACTTCTCTGTGACTCTTGAAGCTGGTACTGATTTTCAAAGTGGTCCCTGAGAAAGAAAAGGCTCCCCATCCCTGAGCTAGGCCATAGTTTAAGCCTGAAAAATCCCACTGATCTCGATGAAACTCCTCGCATGCTTAAATAGTTTGTAGAATCAGAGAACTGCAAAGAGGTCTGCAGCCTGGAACGTGCTTGACGCTGTTTCGGTGTGGCTTTCTCCTGGGTCCCCTCAGGCAGGGCCAGATTCTTAAGCTAGAGAGGCCTCCTAGAGCACTGACATCTCTGCCGTAACTTGCCTCTAGGCCTCTGCCGTAACTTGCCTCTAGGCCTCCTAGAGCACTGATCTCACTGCCGTAACTTGCCCTGTTCCTGTGGCCCTCCTCCTCAGAGCATTATGACTTCATGGCATTCCACAGCGGGGCAAGGCCAACCCCATCTGCAGCAGGGACAACAGGTCAGGCCAGGCCTAGATAAGCCCATCACCGTTGTGTCCAGGCTCAGATCTACTAGGTTGGAATTTGTGGTTCAATAGGGCTCTTCCATTAGGTTTCCAGACCTGATGCCCCATGGTATAAAAGTCTCTTCCCTCACTGATACCCTCTTTTATCTTTTGTGTTTCTGCTCATAAATAACTCTTGCAAGACTAAAATGGAAGCTTGTTCTTTGCAGGACAATTCTTCCCTTTCCTGTGTACACAGATACGTTTATTATTGTAGGATTCGTTAGAACTCAGCCACCAAGAGTGGGTTTTTTCTCTTCAAAGAAGCGATTGAAATGTTTGGTGAGGAAGGCAAAACTGTCTGGACTCCATCACAAATTAGAATAAAAAAAGCCATCAGAAAAGCCAGTCCCATTTTATACCCATCAACCTTCACAGCATTTCTGTAACTTCCCAAATTACTAACTCTGCCCTGGTATCAGCTCTCTTCTTAACATTTTACTTGGACCCTGACTGCAGTCCTCAGACTATTTACTCCAGAGGCCAACCGCCTTCAATGAGACTTCTCGGGAGTAAGCAGTTTGAGGATTGCAGCTCCTGTTTGGAAGGGTGGTCTTGAGGCATCAGCAGGAAGTTTGACTGCAAGACTGGATTAACCTGTGGAACTCATTGCCACAGGACGACGTGAATAGAATATTTGGGTTCCAAAGAGGATTAGGCCGTTTTTAAACAAGATGCTACCACGCAGTGGCAGTGGCTGGGTGCGTGCTCCCACGACCCATGCACCCCCACCTACCTCCACCCACTTCCCTGTATGGCGCATCCCAGAAAATCCTGGGTGGCTGGCGACTGGATGAGTGTGCAACCGAGTGCACATCCCTCCACCGCCGTATAAACCCTCCCCCACCCACCCACCCAAAGTGCATGTTTGTGCTCCACCAAGCACACATGGCCCTGGCACCCTGGCCCTGCGCCCCCTCGCCCATTTAAAAACAGCCTGCAACAAATTCATAGAGGATAGATCCATTAATGGGTATCAAGATTGTTGGGGGATGCAGCCTTATATTTAGGATGTTCCTAAACTTCTGCAACTTCTGGAAGTTAGAGGTGAAGGACAAGGCCTGAATTGCCCCATAATTGCTCTGTGACTTTTCTTCTACTTTCTCCAAAGTGTCTGTTGTCAACAGGATCCATTGGACTGACCCAGTACGGCAGTCCTCTTGTTGCCGGAACTTGCTCTGTCCTCCCCTTCTCGAGTGAATATGAACCAGTCGTTTTGGCTGAAATCTTCTAATGTAGCCAGTGTTTTGGGTGTCTCCGCTTTGCTGCCCACCACTGAGGTACTCTGAATCAGTAGAGAGGAAGACTTGATAGATTTGCTTCCTCTCCACTTCCTAGAGCAGGAGGAAACTAATCCTTACCTCCCCAGAGGGATTTGCATTTTGCATGGCTGAATTCCTTAATGTTTGCCAAACACTCGAATCAGTGCAAAAATTTTTGCCACACCCATGGATTTGACGCTTTTTCTTAGACCTATTTTCCCCCTAAATATTCCACTTCTCCCCCTGCTTTTCTGTGACTGACTCACTCCTGCCTTCAAAGTTTTCATACACTGGGTTCTGTTGTATGCCGCATGTCTCCTTAGGAAGTGATTTGTACATCAACCGCACGACATCCTCTGCCAGCTCCATTCTTTTAAATGCATTTAGTGCTTGTGGAAGCGCCTTGATTGACATCCCTGGAGACTGACGTCCTCAATCGACTTGTTTTGTGCAGTTCCCCATCCCCCCTCACTTCCTTGTTGATACACCTCCACTCACATGCAGCTGAATAATCTGCTTGTGGGCAGGATAAGCACAAGCCAAAACTCCCCTTTAACCTTCCATCCTGAGGTGCAGAAGTTGCAGTGCTTCTACCTTGTGCTTTTAGGGGCCCTAGTGGATCAACCATAGTCCATAGCTAGAGATACTTTCAGACCTCACATTTTCCAGTGGTAAATCATGCAGAAAGCACCATGTGGAAATTTACCATGATTGATGCCTGAACTTTTCGGCCAGGTGGTAGGAAAGTCCCCCAGACAAGACCAGGTTTGTGGGAGGAGGAGGAGGATAGCATCTGGGGAGCTTACTGTAACTAACAGGGACAAGCTGTGTGGGTCTGCCTGGGCCTTTAAGAGCGGGAAGCACCGTCTGCAGAGCAGGTGCTAAGAAGGGGGCAGGTGCTGGTGATAGTAAGGGACAGGACCTGAAATCCCTGACAACGAGGTGCTGCCTGGCCAGAGAGGGAGACCCCTATTGATATACTGTGTGTGGTATGGACTGTGTATTGGACAGTGAATAAAGGACTTTTGGTCAGATCCCTCTTGGGGTGTGTGGATCCAGAAAGGACTTACCCTTGGGCCGCACACCCTGTTACACTTACCATCTGGCACTTCCCATGGGTTTGCCTTCCAAGGCCCTTGCTGTCGAGATGCCACTTACACATTTCTGGAGACTCCCTTACATTTCAGGTGGAGCTCCTGACTCCATCATGAGCTTGATCTGGTCTCGGGAGACTGGAGAGGATAGTGCCTCTTAGGGAGCGAGCCCCATAAATTATTTTATTTAGAGCCTGCCCTTTGCTACTCTGCTTCTTACCTTTCAGTTCCATTACTCTGAATGTAGCTATCGGTAGATGAGCGCTCCCAAAGGTTACTGCTGTTCCTGGGCCACGTCCCAAGGACCAATGCCAAGCTGGTCATACTATACAGCTCCCACTCCCCCATAACTGGGCATTTTAAAATACATGCTTTTTGTCCAGATTAAAGACATGTCTAGATATGAGAGTGTCCGGGATGAGGAAGTACCTGGTTATGGAAGTGTGGGCAGGGCCGGGTGCACTGGGCCAGGCACGCTCCCTTTGTAACCCAGGCATACCTCTGACTGAGGCAGCATCCTCTGAGCCTTTCAGCTCAGAGACAGAGCCCCTCCTGAGCTCTTGCCTCATCTATAGCTTCGAGCTCTAGTTCAGGCTTTCTTCCTCGGGCTGCCTGCTACCATGCCCATATCCGGATAGCTGCCTCTTGTTAGGCACCGTCCTGCGATTCCCTCTGCGCCTGCAGCCCCGCTAGCCAAGTCCTCTGGCTGGCACTAGCTGCTGTATTAAAGGGCCAGTGGCTTGCAGGGACTCTGGAACTTGAACCTCCTGGCTTCGCAGCCTGCATCTCACGTTAAGAACATAAGAAGTGCCGTTTACTGGGTCAGACCAATAGTCCGTTTGACCCAGCATCCTCTCTCTGACAACGACCAGCCTCAGTTGCCTCAGGAGAGTATGCAGCAGGTTGCAATGGAGTCCTCCATTTCCTGCCATCCTCCCCCAGCTTCCAACAGACAAGGGTCTTGTACCCTTGATCAACCCAGCTAGCAAACTTTAATGGACCTGGCTTTCAAAAATTCATCCAGTCTCTTTTTGAAGCTTGCTACACTACTGGCCTGGCCAACATCCTCCAGCAACAAGTTCCACATTCTTGTTCTGTGGGACCCATCCGTTCTGCATCTAGGCGAGTGCCAGTAAATAGCCTTTGTGAATAGAACTTGTGACATTTGTGAATAGGATACATGTCCTATGCTGTGACCACAGTTTGGTTTTTCTGCCAAGGATGAAGAAAAAGGTGTATTCTCGAGCTGTTTCCGGACAGTAACAGATGCCGTCTGCTGGCTGTTCGGTGGGCATCTTCGGCTAACAGAACGTGGTAAGAGGAGAAAAGGGATGGAAGGTAGAGCTGTGCAACTCAGCTGGTTCCATCAAGCTTGGGGCGGCGAGAGCAGCAGGCATATTCCCAGCCCAAACCCTTTGGGGTCCGATTGGGCTCCCCAAGGGCAGGAGGCCCTGCCCCCCCATCTACCGTTGTGACATCATGGGGTTCCATGGGAGCAAAGGGGCGGTGGGATGCCTTAGCCCCACCCCTTTTCTCATGTGCCATTGGGCCTGCGCTCGCGAGAGCCTTGCCGCATTGGGCTTGGGTCCAAGCACGGACTCTAGCTGGAGAGCTGCGACTTTCCATCTAAATACAGCAGCAAGCAAAGCTTCAGGAGCAATATGCAGCCAAATCCTTGTCTGTCTTTTGCCCGGTTGCTCCACACGTTTACATGACAAATAGCAGCCCACCCTGACTTTCCCTGCAAGGAAATGGTTTCCAGTTTTGTAGAGCTACAAACTCCACCATAATCTGCTGCTCTGATGTTTGTTTGTTTTTTCTCTTTGCTCTTCACATTGCAGTTCTACAGAGCGATCACTTTCTGCAGCTGCTGATGACAGATGACGTCGAAACTGCCACCATCATGATGTCTGTGTTGCAGAATATTTTGAGGGTTAACAGGTAACATGCTTTCACATCTCCCCCACCCTGCCCTTCATTCTCTGATTCATTCATCCCAAACTCAGCGTGGCACTGAAATGTCTGTCTACACAAGAACTGGGACCTCCGTTTTAGAAAATTTTAATTGGGTGATGGGGGTGGGGGGGAGGGCGGGATGTCTTTGAATTTCTGCATGTTGATGAGGAAGACATTAAATTCTTTGAGTAGTAGGATATTCCAGTGAGTTGTGGCTTTACAGTAGCAGCCTAGCTGGTAACGTCTCTCTCAGTTTACCCTTCTGTGAAAAGAGGACGCCACCCTACCTCAGGAGCTTGTTGAGAATTAGCTGTTTTGTAGGATGCCACCTAACACTGTGGGTGATTTCAGATGTTACGGCCGGACGCTTTCACCACGGGCCGTGGGGTGGTTCGGACCCTGGGCAGGGGTTAAGGGGTGAGCCAACAGACGTTCCCTCCTTCGCCCCCAGCCGTGGGGACCGCTGAACCACGGTCCAGGGTCAACGCAGCCGCCCGTCACGTCTGTAGGCTAACCCCCCCTCCCGGAGGGGTCGGGGCTGCACAACGCAGCGTGCGGCCGCCCGGCCCTGCCCCCTGCGCTCCCTGGCCGCCCGCCCTCTCTGAGACAGGCAGCCTCAGCGGCCTATCCGGC
>QEPC01004922.1:9139027-9161735 GCA_003113815.1 Sphenodon punctatus
CTTGGGACGGTGAGGACGCATGGGGAGCCTTGGGACGGTGAGGACGCATGGGGAGCCTTGAGACGGTGAGGATGCATGGGGGGTCTTGGGACGGTGAGGACGCATGGGGGGTCTTGGGACGGTGAGGCGCACGGGGAGCCTTGGGACGGTGAGGACGCATGGGGGGGGTCTTGGGACCACACCCCTGCTCCACATCTCCTCACCCCCTGTAGCACACGCCCATTGTGGAGGGGTAACAGCAGGCCTCTGTGTACGCTGTAGGAGAGCAACTCCAGCCCCTTGAAGGGAATGCTCACCTTGCAAAGTTGGGCACTCTTTAAATGCTGGAGCTGCCCAAGCTTGCCCAACGGGGGAACAGTGCAACCAAGGGCAGCCGTGCCTCTGTCTTGAGAAGCCCCAGCATTCCACAGCAGAGGTTCCTATGAGGATGTCGGTGCTGGGTTGCTAGGATGGGAGCTTAGTGCAGTGGTTTTCAAACGCTGTTCTGAGGGGGGAAAGATCAGTAATGGTGGCCACATTTTTAAATACAATACTTATACGTAAGTATTTTTTAAATGTTGTGATTTGACTCTCGCGTTTGACTTTGGTTACTAACTGATAAAAAGCATTAACTGAGTCTCCACAGCCCTGCCAGGGGCATTTCCTCTTTCAGGGAGTGGAGGGTAGAGGGGGAGATCATTGATCTGCCAGAGCCCGAGCCAGAGGTAACAACACTGAAGATCAGCACTGCTGCCTCCATGCAGCTGAGTGAGGGGGGGGAGATGCTTGGAGCCTGACTGCCCCTGTGCTAGGGTGGGTGGCTCCCCCCGCCCTCGGACATCAGGGGCCTGGAGGGGAGAGGGCTGGGGAGGGGCTGAGAAGTCAGTGGCTGGACTTCTATGGAGGAGACCTATCTTATTTTCAAGAGCTATTAAAAGCAAAGCAAGCACGTCCATTGCATGAATAGAAGTAGTGTGTAATTATTATTATAGAGCCGCTCTGTAGGTTGCAAACTGACATTGAACAGTAATTTTTTAAAAATACACATTTCACTGGCTTTAGGGCGTGGGGTTCTGCAGCACAAATCCCAACGCAGAAGGGTCCCACAACTTCAGAAAGGGTGAAAACCACTGGCCTAGTGGGTCAAGAGTCGAGATCCCTTCGACAAATCGTCGGGTCCAGCCCCACGGCGCACCTTGGGCAGCCTTACCCCTCTCCGGGCACTCCTGCCACGTGATGCCGCGCACTGCGTGCCTGGTGCCAGCCAGAGATTCGCCCCACGCTGCGTTCTCAGAAAAAGGCCAGGGACACAGCACATAGCAGCCTTGCCCAAAATGGGGTCAGGCTGCCCAAGGTGTGGGAACACGCTGCCGTTTGTGTGCCCGGTCCCCTTCTGCTCCACCACGCAGCGAGGTCCACAGTGGGGCTTTGAGCGGCAAACGCCACCGCCAGCCCGTACGGCCACACCCCAGCCGGGGGCGGGATGGTGGGTGGGGCAGAGAAGGGTTGGGTGCCCACTCATGTGGCCGGTGCCTCGGCCCACCATGGGGCGTGGCAGGACAGCCGACAGCGGTCTGCTTGCCCCGCTGCCCCACGGCGGGGCGGGGGCTGTCCCTCTGTCCTTCTCCCTGTGCTAGCCCCGAAGTGTGGCAACAGCGATCGCCCTCGGGGCGCGCAGATATCCCGCCCTCCGCAGCTCGTGTGGAAGCACCCATTGTCCTCTTGGCCTCAGTCCCTCATCTGTAAAGTGGGAATAATAATGACCTACCTCACAGGGTTGTTATGAGGATGAACTAGATAAGGATTGTGAAGCACTTTGAATGCTGGAAGCGCTATAGAGAGGGACCCATGTTCATTACGTTTCCCCCCTTGCTACCAATGAGGAAAACACCGTGAACACGCGTTCCTGGCTATAGAAACGATAGATAATCGCTTGATGAGTCTGAATTCAGGACATTACAGTTATTCTATTTAAAAACATCTGAATGTTATAATTGCATTAAATTTACTTGAAGCTGAAACTTCCTACTCCGGTGTCTCTTGCCTTCATTACCATCTGTCAGCTGCTCTCTTCTGAAAGTGGCCTTGGTTTCAGAAGCGTTTCTCTGTTTTACCGTGCCCTAGGAGAGTTTTCGTCCCACGCTAGGGGTGGTTGGTTATGCGATCCTGTAACCAACTGCTTTGGCATTTTTAGAGCAAACCATGTTAACTATAGAACAGAGAGTGATTTAAAGACCGAAAAGGTGATTGTTGTTTAATACTTATAGAATGCTTCCAGGAAGGCTTTACTGTTCATCTGTAGTTCACCCTCACAACCACCTTGTGAGATAGTTCATTATGATTCCCATTTTACAGATGGAGAACTGAGGCTGAGAGATGGTGACTCGTCCCAGGCCACCCAATAAGTTCATGGCTAAGATGGGATCTGATAGGGATGGGAACATTGGGATTGGATCAGTACGATTGGTCCAATTTTGGATGGATCGAATTGACCGGAAGCAATCCGATCCTACTGGGGGATACGATTCAATAGGTTCGATTCCCCCGGCGGGTCTATCAAGCTCTTTGCCACTCCAAGGAGCTTTCAACTTCGTGCACCAAACTGCCCCCAGCTCTGCTTCCCCTGGACCCCTGCCCGGCCCAGACACGGAGCAGGGGTCTACGGGGGGGGGCAGAGAGGCTGCGCAGTGGTAGGGAGAGGAGGATAGTTGCCTCCCAGGGCTCCTGCCCGGCTGCCTCCCAGGACCCCTACCCAGCGCACACCTCCCCCAGACTCCTGCCCGCCCAGCCTAGCACTTTTGCCACTCCAAGGAGCTTTCAACTTCGTGCACCAAACTGCCCCCAGCTCTGCTTCCCCTGGACCCCTGCCCGGCCCAGACACGGAGCAGGGGTCTACGGGGGGGGGCAGAGAGGCTGCGCAGTGGTAGGGAGAGGAGGATAGTTGCCTCCCAGGGCTCCTGCCCGGCTGCCTCCCAGGACCCCTACCCAGCGCACACCTCCCCCAGACTCCTGCCCGCCCAGCCTAGCACTTCTGCGCTGGCTGGCAGGCATGGGCAGAGGTATGGGGGAGCTGGGTGCCGGGCAGGGTTCCTGGGAGGCAACTATTCCCCCCTCCTCACCCCTGTGTGGCCCCTCGAACCCCAGCTCTGCCTCCCCTGAACCCCTGCCCAGTACCCAGGCCGGGCAAGGGACTGGGGGAAGCAGAGCTGGGGGGCAGACACATGGATTTAGCTCGTATTGCTTGGAATTGGAACCAAGCAATACGATCAGTCCAATTTTGCACGTATTCCGATTTTTATTACGATTTCCCATCCCTAGAATTTGAACCCCGAGTCTCACAGGTTCAAGTCGAGGCCAGTGGTTCTCAAGTTTTTTATAACCACCTCTCCCCTTCCTATTTGTCATAATTGAAGCCCATCATACACCCTGCTCCCTCTTCCCTTCACACCCCTGCTGCTTCCCCTCCTTGTCTCTCTCTCCCTCTTGCTATTCCGTCATTTTGGAAATTCCCCCTAGCTCAGCGAGAGTGGAACTAGGTGTTTGCCAGCTGCTCCCACTCCCACAGAATATCTTCCATGCCCCCAGTTTGAGAATCGCTGCACTGGCTCATAAGAGCCCCGATTAGGAAAAGTGACTTCATCTCCATCGTGAACAGTAAAAGGAAGTTTATGCAGCCCAACTCCTGTGTCACCGAAATATGGGTTTGCATTATACGGTGAGCCGGCAGCCTTCTCAAAACACCCAGCAACGGACGTGGGTTGGGGGAGTCCATCCTCTGCAATTGGAGACCTTTTCAGTGCACGCTTTTAAGAGCTCCATCAGAGGGCAGGCTTGCTACTCTCGTGACTCCCTAGTTTGCAAAGATGTGCTGAATTTCCGTGAGAGGAGANGGGGGGGGGGGAACCTCGGACCCATCGGCCAAATCCAACCTGCAGCTGGTTTGTATTTGGCCCCTTTCCAATACCTGGATCTGGTCCATGGATCCAGACCCTGGTCTCAAGCCCTGAGAGAGTGAGCTCAGGAGAAGGGAGACTGTTAGAGGGAAAACACCACGGTAGCCACCCATGAGCGGCTGCCTGCCAGGTCGTTTGTTAGGCTGCCCATCTGGGGCTCCCGTACGGCATTCTGCCAGGGAAGGCAGGGAACACCGTGCAAGCTAAGGCTCGCCCACGTGTTGGCCTGCCAAACAACACATGGACATGCCATCTGTTTGAGGGGAGCTGCCAGGAGGTAGCCTCCGCGCGGTAGCCGCCAGCCCCATTCATCCTTCCTGCCCAAGAAGGAGCCAGGTGTGCAGAGGCTCCAGAGCCCCATCCTTCCCAGATAGGAAGGAAGTGAGCAGGGCTCACAGCTGGCACTTGGAAGAGATGACCGGGGGTGGGGGGGACCTGATGGACGACAGCCACCCCTGCAGTTTATTGGGTGCTGTCACCCACCGCGTGTAGGAGAGCAACACACGACATTCCGCTTCAAAACCCCCTTAGCCTGTAGATTTGGGTGGCTGTTTGCCCGTTCAACTGAGAGAGGCCTAGAAATGGGAGACAGGCTCCAGGTGTGCTTTGGAAAAGGAGCAAGCTCCACCTAAATGCTGTGGTCTTTTGTCTGCTGCAGAGCAAAGCGTGAGCAAGAAACGCGAGAGCTCCAGAGGCGGAGAGAGGACGATGCCCTCCGGCAACAAGTGCGGCTTCAGAGACAACAAGCCATGAGGCTCTTCCATGAGCGGCAGTTGACTCTCCTGGAAATCGTCCATGCCAGTAGGATTGCCTGTTAAACGGTCTTGGGGAAACTGAGGCACGGGTCATAGTTGATGAGGGGAACAGAGTCAGAAACCCGCCTGGTATAGCATTCAAACAAATCCTCTTCATTAACAACCAGTGTATTTTAGGAGTCTGGCAATCAGCCATTGGCAATGACAACGGCAGCTTTCTCTCAAAGAGAACTGGGGAATAGGATCGCAGGGGAGGTGGGCATCAGTGGCTTCGAGGGACTGGCACCTCCCAAACCGTCAGTGTTACACTGACCCAACTCAACAGAGCCCTACGCTTTATATGCAAGAGACAGACAGGATTTCCCCCCATGATAGCACTTGTAAGCCCAGCAAATTCCTCCGTACTCATTCACCACCAATATTTCCTTCTCCCATTCGCCCTACCGATTTGAATCCCCCTGATCGCCTCAAACACCGATCGCCTGTTGTCCTGTTTTAGAATTGCCTTTATGCTGCTGTTAATAATTGCTATAGCACTTTCAGTGTTCAGAGTGCTTTACAGGCCTTCTGTAGCTCACCCTTGCACCAATCCTGTGAGACAGGTCCTTATTCTATTTAGGAATCTGGAACTGAGGCTGAGAGATAGTGACTTCCCCACGGCCACCCCATGAGTTCATGGGTAAGCTAGGAATTGAAAGCTCATCTCCCACGTCCAAGTCCAGCACTAGAACCACACGGCTACGCGGACTCTTGATAATGTTCTGTTGTCTTTCCCGTACCATTTGACCCCAATAATCAAGTCTTTATAACTCCATATTATTCTAGGTTTTGCAACATTTGCAAACAGTGTTCCCCCGGCCCCTACGCTTAGTACCACTGACTGTATTTCCCCCACCCCCTTGAGCACCCTTGTATACCTCAGTGTCCCCCTAGCTTGGGCTAGAGACTTCCTGGACTGGGTTCAAGCAAGGTTCTGTCAAGCCTTCTACACTTTGGCCTGGGGTTTCTCCCAGCAGCTGAATCATGGGCTTGGAGTGGGTGCATCCGTGTCCTCAATAACATTTGATTATGCAGACTAGATTTGGCAGATGAGTAGAAGACCCCCACCAACTCCTATATGGCCCACAGAGCTTGTACTATTTTTCAAAGTGTCCCATGGGAGGAAAAAGGTTCCTTGGCTCTGAAATGTTCATGTTTCTTATCCGTTTGGCAGCTTGCAGCAGACTGCCTAGCTCATCCGTTCTTCCCTCTTTATACCCTTCCAAAGGGGTGGGGCCACAGTGACGGGCAGGCTGGCCTTAAAGGGGCATTTCCTGTTCATCACCCAGCCCTCAGCCAAGCAAGCCGTACTAGCCACCTGCTTTAACAGCTTTCATCCCCTGGCGTTATTCTAGAGAGAGAGCACCTGCCCATAAAGACCAAGGTGTTGGCCAGCCTGAGGCTTGAATTTGTAAGTGCTTCCCACACCCTGCCAGCCTTGGTCCCCCCCGTGTTGGTCTCCCACCCAAATATCAGTGAAACCTGGCCTTCTCTTTAAGAGACAGAGACAAAATAGTTCAGGTGATCTCTTCTATTGGACCAACTTCCGTGGGTGAGTGCATCCATGCTATGGGGCTGCACAGGGCCCTTCCTCGAGCATGTAACAAGTTAAAACTACAGACTAAGCAAATGCAGGACAGGCCTAGATGAGCATTTGTCCAGCCTGTAGTTCTGACTTACTCTTTGCCTGAGGAAGGACCATGTGTGGCCTGAAAGTTTGCCTATTCTCACCAACAGAAGTTGGTCCAGGAAAAGTTACCAGCTGAACAATTTTGTCTTCCAATCTCTTGCATGTGGGAGGCACATGGCAACACCCCCCTCCCCCCCGACTTGTTCTCTTTGTGAGATCACAGCCCCTAGGTCGTGTAACTCTCCGTCTCTCCAGGCCAGGTAGATAAACATGTGCATGAGGTGGAGGAGAAGTCGGCACTGACTATCCAGCGACACTGGCGGGGATGTAGGGCAAGGCGGAATTTCCATCAGCAAAGGCAATCCCTTCAGCAGCATAAGGCAGCTGTAATCATCCAGAGAGTGGTGAGTACAGGAATAGTGCTCTGGCATTAGACAAGATTGACTGGATTATTGTAATTCCTGATTATTGTAATTCCTGCTTCCTCCTGCAAATTAAAATGTATCCAGAAACCAAGCAGGGGTCCAAAATGTGAATTGCCTCCCTGTCAGGACTCAGCCTGAGGGTTCTGAGGCAGTGCTCAGTTCCACCGGGGCGCTGTCATTCTGTGCTTCAGGCCAGCCTTGGCCCAGGTGACCCTCCTAGTTTCCACCTTTTGTCATGCCTCCTAGCATCCTGATTGGCTGACTGCCACGTATAAGGCAGCCAGTCAGGAAGCTGCGTGGATCATCTGTTCACCCCGCTCTTCCTGTCATTGTTTGTGGGGTCTCTCTGGCTCTGACCCCCTTGGATGCTGCTGGGACTGTCCCCTGATGCCGATTCAGCCTGGATCCTGCACCTACTTTGGGCCCTGATTTCCCCCTTGGACCATGACACTTCCCTCTTTTAAATTGTTTTTAGTGGATTTTGTATTGTTTTATATTATTGTAGTTTATGATTGTGAAGTGCTCGGAGTTCCATTTGGTGGTGGGGGGGTACTATAAGAATCATTTAATATTATTATTATTATTATAATTAATAATAATAAATGCATGGAAGCCTCTGTAAAAACGTAATAAGCAACACCGCCTATAAGAGAGACTTGATCAGAACAGGCCCTCTGAAACCAAGGGCTCGCCCTGCCTCTTCCCTCAGGCTTTTCCTAGCTCCTCACCTCCATAGATTGCTCGTTAATACTTCACCTTCTCCTGTCCTGTCCTCCAGGTTTGCCCGCTTCCCTTGTAACTAAGTTAAGCATGTGAGTAGTGCACCTGCAACTTCATAAATGTGTCCCTCTTGGAGCTGCTGCCACCTATGCACATTTTAAGGAACACTTAACGAAAAATACACTTTGTAGGACCTGCATTAGCGCCTTCACAACATGTATTTTTCGTAAGTGTTCCTTAGAAAGGTGCATAGTTGGCAACCCTCGTCCCTGTCTTTCCCTCCGTTCCCCTCTCCCTTGCCTCCCATCTCTTGTCCACCCTAGATTGTAAGCCCCTCGGGGCAGAGACCTGTCTCTAACCTCAGCTGTTCCGCTCCTGATGCATTGTTAGCATTATATAAATAATAATAAAACTTAAATCCAGGCTCCATGGGTTCCACACGACTGCCCTTGCAGTATTCTTGGCTGACTCTGGCAGAGTTTAGAGCTTAAACAAGATGACGCCGTTCTCGAGAATGGTCTTCTTGACAAGATTTTCTTATCTCAAGACTCTCGTGAGAAACGAGATTCTCTCGAACCTTAAAATAGCAAAACCAAAAAAATGGTTTGCTGCATGCACAGATCATTTGGTGGGGGGGAGGTATTTTTGAGATTCTCGAGTTTCTCGTGAGAATCTCGAGTTTCTCACTAGATCTCGCCAAGCTACGAGATTCTTGCGAGAATTAATTCCATTCTCGTTTCCGCCCTAGCAGAATTCTTGTAGAAACGGCCCTTGGTAATGCCAAATTGCAGCCTGATTGGGGGAGTGTTGCGAGCCAGCCAGGGGGAAGTTGGCCTTGTCAGCTGGGGTCATGGATTGATTCCCCTGCTACAGCTGCAGAAACGCAGGACATTTCCTTTTAAACACATGTGATAACGAGAATTGATGGAACGGCATGCTGGAAAACTCCTTTACATTCAGAAATGTCTACCATAGAGTTAAATTGCCTAATTTATTCTGATTGCAAAATGTAGGGGGGAGGGAGGGGTTGGCTTGCAGCATTTTGAACTTCCTGGTTGCAGAATTTAATTTAGTTTTTAATTTAATTTAATTTACTTGATATCCTGCCCCTCCTACTTCAGGCAGCTCAGAGCGGCTAACAGTATCAATCACAAAAACATCATTTGGAAACCTTTGGCAGGATTTAGCAAGCTCTGGCTGAAGGCAGCAGCTTTCCTATCAATGCTGTCGCTATTGCGTACGGCCAGATCACGCGGACTCATGGGCTGCCTCAGCCCTTGTGCACAAGGCCTTGGAACCTGTTGCCTTAAAAAGATTTGCCAAACTCACTCGGAAGCCTTTGAAAGAGCAGCCCTTGATGAAAAGGCAATTCCCCGAACCTGTCGGGGTCCTGTTCTCTTCCTTTTGTCCATGCAGGTTCTTAGGTTCTTGGCGAAACGAAGGAGGAGAAAGACCATTTCTCCCTGGAAAGAGCTGAAGGGCCTGACGGATGCACAAAGATCGGCATTGCAGGGGAAAGCGGATGAGTACCTCAGACTGCACCCGGTGCGTGGCTTAATCCTAAGAGCAGGGATGGGGAGCCTCTGGGACAGGGACCAATTGGGACCCATGGCAAAAAATTATTTGATTCTTTTCCAAGTCCTCGAACTGGACCATGGATCCAGTTCCTAGGGCTGAAGCGGCAGCTCCCTTTTCCACGCCGCTATTTCATTCCGCCGTTTCGAAATTGCCTGCAACTTTTCTGCCGGCATTCTGCTAATTCCACGCCCTTTGCTTTGCGACATCGGAATTATCGGAATAATCTCGGAAAGTGTCGGAATAATCTCGGAAAGCGTCGGAAGAAACGTTGTTCTGCTACTTCGCACGTCGGAAAGGGCCGGTGGAAGTAGCGGAATGGCAGAGGTAGGGGAATGAAAGTAGCGGAATGAATGTCTCTACCGCACCGTGCCGCTCATTGCGGAAGAGCTCTTTCCATCGGAAACAGCTACCACAGCGGCTTGCCGTTTCAGCCCTAGCCCCTACCCTCAAGTACTTGAAAGACTGCGCTCAAGGAAAGGCAGCCGAGATGAAGGCATGCACACAAGGATAGAGGATAGATTCATGATCTGGACCCTCCCCATCATGCACACCCCCTTACCTCAGCTTCTGGGCAGCCTTGGAGCTTGAACTAGTTTCCAAAGTAACTTCTAGGAGGAAAAAGCTTCCCCATCCCGGCCTTAAAGATCTGCATTCCCTGCCCAACCCTACTAGGCACAGCACGTCCTAGAATCATAGAGTTGGAAGGGACCTTAGACATACAAAACGTCTGCAGTTAACGCCAATGTTCAGGATAACCTGTTTGCCTAAGAATATTAGTGCCATCCTGGCTCAAACCAATGGTCCATCCAGCCCAGCATCCTGTCTCTGACCGTGGCCAGTCTTGGTCGCTTGGGAGAAGAACCCAACAGGTCATAACGGGGCAATCCACGCCCTGTTGTTCACTCCCAACTCCAAACAGTTGGATGTTACGTCCTGCAAACCTACTTTGGTAATGGCCATTAATGAACCTACCCTCCAAGAACCTATCCATCCTTTCTTTAAACTCGGCTGTACTACCGGCCTTGACCCTATCCTCTGGCAACCAATTCCACAAGTGAATTGCGTGTTGCGTGAAAAAAGTACTTTATTTGTTTTAAATCTGCTGCCAGTTAGTTTCATGGAGTGTCCCTAGTTCTAGTACCATTTGAGGGGTAAGTAACCGTTCCCTATTTACTGATTCCCCCCACTCATGATTTTATAAACTTCTATCCTATCCCCTCTGTCGTCTCTTTCCCATGCCGAGGAGCCCCAACCTACCAAGCCTCTCCTCGTACGGGAGACATTCCATACCGTTTAGCATTTTTGTTGTCCTTCTTTGTACCTTTTCTAGTTCTACTATGTCTTTTTTAAGATGGTGTGACCAGAACTGCACACAGTATTCAAGGTGCGGTCGCACCATAGATTTATATAGTGACATTATGATATTTTCTGTTTTATTCTCTGGCCATTTCTGAATAATTCCTAATGTTCTGTTTGTTTGTTTTTGACCGCTGCTGAGCTGAGAATTTCAGTGTATTGTCCACAATCACTCCAGAATCCTTTTCCTGAGTGATAACCGCTAAATTTAGAACCCAGCATTGTGTACATATAGTTTGGATTATTTCTCCCTATAGGCAGCAATTCTCAACTTTAAATTGCATCTGCCATTTAGATGCCCAGTCACCCAGTCTCGCAAGATCCTCCTGCAATTCCTCACAATCTGCTCGGGCTTTAACTACCTTTGAATAACTTTGTATTATCTGCATATTTTATCACTTTACCCTTTACTCCCCTTTCCAGATCATTAATGAATATATTAAACAACACTGGTCCCAGCACCTGTAGCCTTATTAGTCCTGTTTTCTTGTCTTTGAGTGCGAGACAGTTTGGTCTTTTCTTTAACCATTAACATAATAACACATGTTCAAGTGGCTTCTGATTGGAAAACTCTCTTTGCTAGAATGGGTTGCTTTGGAGAGACGATGTAGGATAATACTTACGTAGGGTATTACCCAAAGCTGATACCTGCAATTTTGGGCATCCTGTCGGGTACCTGATTGGAATCTGAGTATCCAGTCAGGCTTACCTGAAAATTGGGGTGTAACAGGGTTCACCTGTACCTGGGGTAAGTCTCTTCAGGATACTGTACACCAATCATTGCCTTCAGGGAATTATAGCTCAAGTCCTTTGATTTCCATATAAAGCAATCCTCCGCCATATACAATCTCTATACATACAGAGACTATTTCCTTGAGGCCTTGGGCTTCACAGTCTCAGCCCCGACCCGTCTGGTTGGGCCCAGTCCCTCCTCAGGCGAGAGTGTAGGTTCTCGCAGTCTACTGTCCTTGCGTGCATGCCTTTGTGGAGAACAGTTGCTCTCCCTTGCTCTGGAGGGCAGGGAAGAGGCAATGGGGACAAATTGTAGGAAGAGAGATTTAGATTTAACCTGGTTTGGGGGGCGGGATTCCTGGTTATAAGGGCAGTCAGACAATAGAAGGGCTACCTCGGGAAGTTATGGATTCTCTATCATTGGAGCTTTTTAAGAATAAGCTGAAGGAGGAGTGTATGTCTAGGACGATCTAGTTATGGCAGATCTGCAGCAAGCAGGGGACTGGTAACCCTCACAGTCCTTTTCATCTCTCTGATTTCTACCAATACACAAGGACCAGAAGTGTGTTGTGGACCTCAGCCCCTCCAGCAAAGCCTTCCTCAGCAGTGACTAACTATGATGACTTTCCTCCAGGCTTCCCAAATGTCGGAAGAAACGAGCAAGGAGCTTCATCTGCAGGCCCAGGAAAAGCTGGGGCAGTACCTGCGGAAGGGAGCTCTGGACCGCAGGGCAGAGCAGCGGAGAGAGGCGTTGCTAGCTCAGGTCAACACTGATGTGGAACTCTTGATAGGTATGTGTTTGCCTCAAGACGGTATTATTATTATTTATTTATACAGTGCCACCAATGTACCTGGTGCTGAAAAGTTATCAGTAGAGACAAGTCCCTGCCCTGAGGGGCTTACAATCTAGGATGGGGAGGGAGGGAGGGACGGGTATGTTCCTGAAGTTGCATATGCCACATGCTTAGCCTAGTTACAACAGAAGCAGGGGGATCCAAGAGAAACCTCTATGAGCAATCTAGAGAGGCGAGGAGCTAGGAAGAGGTAGGCCTTTAGGAGGCAATTGAAGGTCGGGAGGGAGCAGAGAGTATGTGTTCAGGGAGGGAGTTCCAGGCACAGGGGTCAGCATGGGAGCTGGGGCAGAGATGGTTTAAGGAACAGTGCTTTCGGATGTCAAAAATACTCCTGGGATAGGATCTGAGGAGCTTGTGCCCTGCTGCACCACGAGTGGTTAATGTTGGTTCAGCAGCATAGATATAGCATCAACCCACTGGGTTCCCCTCACTGTTTTCTGCCGGCTTTTGTGGACATCGGAAGCCCCTTTTAGCCCAGTCCGTCTGCCACTGCGTAGGCTAAACGAATGGAGCAGAAAACCTGATTAGTGCAGTCGCTATTGTGGCAAATTCCAGATCTGCTGTCCGGCGGTAGGTGCTGCTCTGCGATTTGCCTTTGCCTCCCCAGGATAGCTGCAGAATCCTGTCCCCCCTCCTGAGAATTCTGAGTCTCTAGGGATATCGGTTAAGTACGTTCCTGTGTATTTCAAGACCTGTGTCCACCGCCGAGTGTGTCTGTCTTGGCTGTGTTTCTGCTGAGGTTCTCTTAGGCACCATCTTTGCTTTCCAAAAAGATGAATAGGGATCTATCCCAGGCCATTTTTCCTACAGAATTATTGTTCTCTCTTCTCTCCTCATTCTACGTGTCAGAGCCCTGGTTGTCAAACTGGGGCTGGGAAAGGAATTTGGGGTTGGGGTGGAGAGGGCATGAGAAGGACCACAGCTAGAAAACACCTAGTTCCTTTCTGATTGAGTCAGGTGGAATCTCCAAGCCAGTGGGGGGAGAAGGGGGAGAGGAAGAGATGGGAGCAAGGTGGTGGGAGTGGCTCTGACCACCAACAAGTGTAAGGTGGGGAGCATGGATCAAAAAGGTTTGAGAACCGCTGAGCTAGAGGGTTGGTCAGCCTGCGTGCACCCCTGCTGTTAAGGTGTGCTAGGAGCTGGAAAACAAGGACAGTCTGACCATTCTGGGAGACCGCAGCATGCTTTTGACAAGGGGAATAGGGTCACCTGATTGCAGGATTATTATTTTTTTGTCCTCTTTTGGGGAGCAAGGAATGTGTTCCTGCAGCATTAACCAGCACTCCAGCCATTGGCTGGTACCGATACCCTCGAGGGCAAAATTAGCAGGTCACTTCCTGTGTAACCTCCGAGAAATGCTACAAAGATGTCCAGTTGCGGCCTGTGCTGATCCATATTGTATTCTGGCAGGCCCAGAAAGGGATCGGAACAGGCACTCTCTCCCCACTGACTGACTATGGGTGATTTCAGACGTTACGTGAACACGGTGAACCACGGTGAATACCCACCTGTGGTCACCGTGTCCCGTACGTCTGTTCGCGGCGCGCCAGATGTTGGCCACGGTCAATCCCCACATGGGGTTCGTTTGAACCACGCTTCCCGGGCTAGCCGGGGGAAGGTCCCGGGAAGCGTGGTCAAAAGGACCCCGGGCCGTGACCAAGGAAAAGTCACGTCTGGCCGCGCGCCACGGCCCGGGATCCCCGGCGGGATCCCGGGCCGTGGCACGTTCGGCCGGACGCGGCGGCCGCATTGGCCCCGCCGCCCGCCCGTCTCCTCGGAGGGCGGGCGGCGGGGTGCGTGGAGGGGGCGGGGCCGTGCGGCCGCACGTTGCGCCGCGCGGCCCCGGCCCCTCCCACTTTCCCCGCCGGGATCCCCCCGGCACGTCTGTTGGGCCGTTACGGGGTGACCCCGGCGGGGAACGAAGCCGTTGGTGCCGGTACGGGGCCAACGGCCAGCGTATCGTCTGAAAATACCCACAGTCTCCCTCTCTCCTGCAGTGGGGGGTTAGCTTAGTCTTTGGACAGCTTCAGCACTGGGACAACTCCCTGCAGTACCTGCCCTGCCCAATAGGGGCTACAACCCCATCCAAGCCCTGGCGCCCTAGTCCTCTTGGAGGCAGGTCTGATTGAGTGCACCCTCGTCCCAAGCCCATAGGTCTCCCATCAGGCCAGGCTCCCTACAGTGCACGGTGATTGGGAACGGGGAATGCCTTAGCTCTGCCTCCCACTGAGTGCTGTGATGTCCTAGCATTCCGTGGGTGGGCAGGGCCACGCAGACACACCAGGCTCAGCCACATTCTGCCACGAGAGTGACTGGCTCCTGTTAAAGGGGCACCAGCCTGCTCTCTCTCAAGGGGGAGACAAGAGCTGTGGGGCAGTGAACACAATAACCCGTTGATCGCCACGTACACCGAGCACTGCTCTTCCACTGGTGGCCTGAAGTGACCATCCCATTCCCCAAAATACACAATCCCATACGGTTTTTTTCCCCATTGTCACAGGTGCTCCACGTCTTCTGGAGGCCACTGCAGCGGATCACAGTGTCTTTTTGAGCAGGTCAGTGCCTGTAGCAGCCAAAGCCAGACTGTCCCATAATGCCATGTTGAAACACAGCCGCTGGCCGTGGTGGAAAAAACTTGGAGATGACTTCCCCCCAGACGAGGTGGCCCCTGAAGATCTTCTGAGTGCCGAAATTGGAACGTTGTTTATTGGGGGAAGCAAATCCTAGGGAGGAGGACAGAAGAAACTGCCAGTCCTTCCTGCGCTGTCCGGCACAAGAGTTTGAAATCAGGCTTTCCAAGCCTCTTCCAAAGCCAGGCCTTCAGTAGGGTCAGAAGACTTGGCTTAAGAGGGTTTGTCCTTAATAAAAAATACATAGCAACTTTTGTTTCAGTGTTGAGAAAAGCCTGCTAGCTACCGATCTTGGCTTCAGTGGTGAAATTGGGTCTGATGTCAAGCTAGAAAGTGGAAAGGACTGGATAAGTTCTTAGAGGAGAGAGCCATAAATAGCCTTTAGACAAGTTGGCCAGGGGAAGAAGCCTCTGGCTTTCGGGGGCTGGGAGTGACTAGCAGGAAATGGATGAAATGTGCATTTCTCTGAAGCTGCCACTGTCGGAGACAGGATGCTGGGCTCAATGGACTCTTGCTCTTGCCCAGAACAGCACTTCTTAAGTTCAGTTAGGAAATAAAGGGCACAGTTGTCCACCATGAGTCAACGGCCCAGCCCCTGCTGACTTTACTGGATGGAGGAGCGCTCCCAAAGTTTGCTTTTCAAAGACAGGCAGCCCCTGTCCCAAAGATCTTACAGTTTAGAACCAAGGTGGGGAATCTTTCTGTCCTGGGGGCCACTTTGAAAATTAGTACAAGCTCTGAGGAGGGCCACATTCAAGGTGGGGGTGGGGGTGTTCCCATAATAGTAGGGTCCAGTTCATGAATCTGTGCCATTGATCTGTCCTTGGGTGCATGCCCTCATCTCTGTTCCCTTACCGTGAGCTCAGCTTTTCAGTGCTTGCGGGTAGGAACTGGATCCAGGGGCCAGATCCAGGCACTGGGAAGGATCCGCATAAAATCATGCCAAGAGCCACATTTGGCCCCGAGCCTGGGATTCCTCACCGCTGGTCTAGAACAAAGATGGGGAGCCTTTTCCCTCGGGGCCAGCTAGGATGCTAGGGTAGAGGGTAGTTAAGGGCGCTCAAGAGTCGAGATCCTGGATCTATCTCCTCTCCTTGTGTGCGTGGCCTCATCTCTGCTCCTTCCTCCTGAGGTCACTCTTGTAGGAATGTCAGTCTATGTCATTCCTAGCTTCAGCCGACAAGATCATACAAACAAGCAGGAAACAGGAATACTTGGAGCAAAAAACAAAATGGGATGCACAAAGGAATAGATGAGAACCTAGGGCAAATCCTCTCAGAAGAATGGTTGTTTCCTCTGAAGAGGTTCAGCTTACCCGTCGAAGAAAACAGGAATAGAAGAAGCATTCTGCCAAAAAAGCAAAGACACTGAGTTGCGTGCCAAAGTGGCACTCCAGACAGGGACCTGAGGTGATGAGCTGCACAGCTAACTAGCCTTCAGTTCAAGGGCATTTTTATAGGCCACATGGTTTTCAAAATGATGTCTGTTGGCCGCCCTGTAACTATTCATGAAGCTCATCACTTTGTTATAATTTCAGCTGAATCAGATAAAACCTCTCCTTTATCCAATCAGTGCTTTCCAACATACATATCTCTCTTTTCCTCTGCTTCTGCCTAAATATGTTCCTTCCTCATTTGAAAGCCTCCTCCTCATTTCTATAGCGCTACTAGGCGTACGTAGCACGTTACAGTCACAGATTTAGGAGACAGGCCCCTGCCCCAGTGGGCTTACAATCCAAGATGGACAAAGGTGAGGGAAACACAGCGCGCACACGCACACACACATATTCCCGCTTTACAGATGGGGGAACTGAGGCTGAGAGGTTGTGATTTGCCCAGGGTCACCCAGTGAGTTAATTGGCTAGGATGAGATTTGAACTGTAGCTTCCCAGGTCCAAGTCCAGCACTTAATCCAGTGTGGTGTAGTGGATAAAGTGCTGACTTGCACCTGGGAGACCAGGGTTTGAATCTTACCCTACCCAGTGAGCCCACTGTTGCATCCCAACCTCTCAGCCTCAGTTCCCCATCTGTAAAATGGGAATATGTGTGTCTGTCTCTCCCTGTATATTCCCTTCAACCTTGTCCAGCTTAGATTGTAAGCACACTGGGAAGCAACTCTCTCCAAAATTTGTAACTGTAGAGTGCTGTGTATGTCTAGTGGTATCATGAAAATGGTAAGTAGGAGTATTTCCTCCCTCCTGCCATCATGTGAAACTAAGAATGTCAAGTGAACCAACTTACGCTTTCTCTCTAGGCCTCAAAGCCCGCTAGCCCAAGCCAAGCAGTTTCACATAATAAGCAAACAGCCATGAAATTTAACAGTAGGCTTTATAGGCAACCTACACTCTTTCAATGCTTGAGAGTAGGGGCTGGATTAATTAGCCAGATGTACGAACTGAAAAGGGATTAAACAAAAACCAGCCCTGGACCAGCATGATCACATACCGGGTACTGCATGGTGCCAGCCGCAGAGAGACCGAGGTGTTTTTCCCCACTGGGAAGGTAACGTTGGCTCGATGAATTCTTCCTTCCCTCACACAATTTTGAGACTTCCTTTTTAAATGTTCATTCTGGTCAGCACAGCTGAAAATGGATCAGCCCAGGAGTACGAGCGCGTTCCCCAGTGCGATGCCAAATGTTAATGCAATTATCTAGACGACAGAAATAGTCGGCTCACTAATATCAATTCTTAGACAATAATCAAGATGAAGAGAAGCGTGACGTTAGGTTTTAAACAGGAATAATGGCTTGGAGGCCATTAGAGCAGCTGGTTTGGTCCTAGCCTTGTTAGATTCAGAGAAATTAATGAGTGGAACGATCTATTAGAAATTTACCAACAAGCTTGCGCGGTTCCTGTTGAGTTATAATCTGTGTAACAACAAAATGATTGTTTTCCGTCGTTTCTACTGCTAGTGTCCATCACCGGCCAGGTGCTTTCACAAAGCATCAAAGTAGCCATGAGGGCTAGGGTTGCATCATGGTGGTCGTGGAAATCTGGACTTCCTGTGAATTTTGTGTGCAAACGTGAAATCAGTGGGGAGTGGAGAAGGGTGTGAACCTACAGCAAGGGCTACCAGGTCAGAATTACTAACCTAAAGGACAGTGTGGAACTGTGGGGCTCTGGGGGAACTGTGGGGTCCATTATGTTCCCTGGAGCTGGGGGCTCCAATATACGGGACGTCCTTTATGTTCCCTGGAGCTGGGGGCTCCAATATACGGGACGTCCTTTATGTTCCCTGGAGCTGGGGGCTCCAATATAAGGGACGTCCATTATGTTCCCTGGAGCTGGGGGCTCCAATATAAGGGACGTCCATTATGTTCCCTGGAGCTGGGGGCTCCAATATAAGGGACGCCCGTTATGTTCCCTGGAGCTGGGGGCTCCAATATAAGGGACGCCCGTTATGTTCCCTGGAGCTGGGGGCTCCAATATAAGGGACGCCCGTTATGTTCCCTGGAGCTGGGGGCTCCAATATAAGGGACGCCCGTTATGTTCCCTGGAGCTGGGGGCTCCAATATAAGGGACGCCCGTTATGTTCCCTGGAGCTGGGGGCTCCAATATAAGGGACGCCCGTTATGTTCCCTGGAGCTGGGGGCTCCAATATAAGGGACGCCCGTTATGTTCCCTGGAGCTGGGGGCTCCAATATAAGGGACGCCCGTTATGTTCCCTGGAGCTGGGGGCTCCAATATAAGGGACGCCCGTTATGTTCCCTGGAGCTGGGGGCTCCAATATAAGGGACGCCCGTTATGTTCCCTGGAGCTGGGGGCTCCAATATAAGGGACGCCCGTTATGTTCCCTGGAGCTGGGGGCTCCAATATAAGGGACGCCCGTTATGTTCCCTGGAGCTGGGGGCTCCAATATAAGGGACGCCCGTTATGTTCCCTGGAGCTGGGGGCTCCAATATAAGGGACGCCCGTTATGTTCCCTGGAGCTGGGGGCTCCAATATAAGGGACGCCCGTTATGTTCCCTGGAGCTGGGGGCTCCAATATAAGGGACGCCCGTTATGTTCCCTGGAGCTGGGGGCTCCAATATAAGGGACGCCCGTTATGTTCCCTGGAGCTGGGGGCTCCAATATAAGGGACGCCCGTTATGTTCCCTGGAGCTGGGGGCTCCAATATAAGGGACGCCCGTTATGTTCCCTGGAGCTGGGGGCTCCAATATAAGGGACGCCCGTTATGTTCCCTGGAGCTGGGGGCTCCAATATAAGGGACGCCCGTTATGTTCCCTGGAGCTGGGGGCTCCAATATAAGGGACGCCCTTTATGTTCCCTGGAGCTGGGGGCTCCAATATAAGGGACGCCCGTTATGTTCCCTGGAGCTGGGGGCTCCAATATAAGGGACACCCGTTATGTTCCCTGGAGCTGGGGGCTCCAATATAAGGGACGTCCATTATGTTTCATGGAGCTGTGGGCTCCAATATAAGGGATGTCCATTATGTTCCCTGGAGCTGGGGGCTCCAATATAAGGGACGCCCTTTATGTTCCCTGGAGCTGTGAGCTCCAATATAAGGGACGTCCATTATGTTCCCTGGAGCTGTGGGCTCCAATATAAGGGACGCCCATTATGTTTCATGGAGCTGTGGGGCTCTGAAATAAGCAGGGATCTATGTTCACTGCAATTTTTGCATTGGCACCAGTGAGTAAAATTCAGTCAGCGCGAGTCCGTGTCTATAAGGAACGTTCCTTATTTCCTGTGGTGTTGTGGGGCTCTATAAGTCTTCACTCTGCAGCCCCTCGGTACCTCTCCTCCCTTGTCCCCCCCTTTACCCCTTCTTGTGAGCTCTGTTCATCATGCAAGATGCTCTTATCTGCGTTCTCCTCCATCGCCGACTCCCGACTCTCTGCCTTTCCCTCTGCTGCACCGTCTGCCTGGCCCCCTCCCTTTCCATATTCAAGTCCCGCCTAAAGGCCCACCTCTTTGAGGTTGCCTTTAAATCATGATCCCAATCATGATCTTAGTTGGAATAAATCAATTACTGAATAAATTGTACCCTGCAGTCCATGATTCATCTATTGCTTTGTTTTTAACTGTGTCCATATCTGACCTAGATTGTAAGCTCCTTGGAGCAGGGACTGTTTTTTATGTTACGTGTATCTGTACAGCGCTGCGTACGACTAGCAGCGCTATAGAAATGCTAAGTAGTAGTAGTAGAGATATAAGGCACATCCATTATGCTTTAAGAAGCTGTTGGGCTCAGAAATAAGTGATGTTCTCTTAAGATAAGGGAGAACTCTATCTCTGTGCATCTTCCCACTGACCCTAAACAGCCCCAGATTCACTGTCTTTTGCTGTGCCCTTTCCCCTTCTGTGTGTGGCAGCACCCATGATGCAAAATTATGTACATCTGTGCTACAGCACAGAGCCCAACCCCTCATCACCATTACCCTCCTTCTGGCAGCTGTTGATCACAGGGAGACAATGCCTGTGGGACTCTTTGCCTCATGTTAACTACCCAGTGAACTAAAGAGCTGCCTCGCCAAAAAGCCGTTTGTTGTCATGCTAACGGGCCTGCCCTTCCACACGCACCCACCCCCTTCATGGGGAAAGATTATGAATTTTCCTTCTGAAATATGTAGTTTGCTGGGTAATGGGGGTGTGTGTTTCCCCCTGTTTTTTTAAATAAATGTATTTATTAAAAATAATCCTGTCTTCTCTCAAGTTGTCTATTCCAACTTCTCCCTTTGGCACAGGGCAAGCTATAAACCATAAAATACATATATAAAAATATACAAATAAAAACCCTGTTTGAATCCCCTCCTGACCCTATCCCCACCTGCCAGAAGCCTGGCCAACTAGAAAAGTCTTTGCCTCAAAAGAGTCCTTAGTGCCTGGTTAAAAGGTGCTGAGGCAGGGGAGGCGTTTGGCCTGGGTGGTTATTTAGGAACAGCATCAGCATGAGCTTATCAAAAGCTTTGACCTGCGAAAGAGAATGGGTCAAAAGGTCTCACCCCTTTCTTCCATGGCCCCTGTCCCGGTCAGAACATCAGGACATCGCCCTCTGCCTGCACGCACACCCCATAAGCACCCTCGCCTGGCCGGAGTGACAAACCGGCTCCGTCTGAGTTGCCTTTTGGATGTTCAACTTAAGACGCACCGGGCCCAATTTTCAGAGGTGCTGAGCACCCATAGCTCCCCTGGACCTCAGTTAGAGTTTGGAATGCTGAGCCTTTCCAAACATCGTGCTCAGATCATCTCAAGCTGGGCACCTAAAATCAGGGGTTGCATTTAATTAATAATATGAGTGCTAAGTCACCTAGAAACAGTCTAGGCCCCAAGGCTGCCACCTGGTGTCTGATAGTGGCTTCGAAGGTCAACCAGGAGCGCCCTCTTGTGGGTACCATCTGCCCATCGAGTTCATACAAGCAAGGGCAAACAGAGGCGTTCTCGGGGGCCAACCTACAATTGTGGCACTCCCTTCCCATGGACATTCATCTGAGCCCAAAGTGCCTCATCTTTCAGAGGCGATGGAAAGGCAGGGCAGGCGGGGTTGGGGTTTGTGGGGAGGGGGATTCTTCTGCCTATTTTTACTTGGCTTGATTTGGGTTTAGTTTGTGGCTTGTTATAGATGTTTTTAATGTATTGTCACCCTAGAACGACCACCTCTGCTGGTTTTTAAGGAACCTTTATGAAAATTACATGTTGGACGCCCTGCGTCGGCACCAGTGCAGGCCCTGAAACATGTATTTTTCATAAGTGTTCCTTAAAAATTGGTGGAGGTGGCAAACCCTACATAATCCACCCTGAGCCTTGAGGGAATGAGCAGGATAAAAATGTAAAATAAATAATTGGAAGGAGCCAAATGTTGGAACATTTGAACCTTCCAGAGCTCCGGAGGGATGTCATATGCGGTAGAGAAAACTGTTCACAGCAAGGCGGATTCATTGCACGGGTTTGAGATGTGGAGGAATAGTCATTGTTGAAGGAGGTGGGTTGTGGTTTCTAATACAATCCCACTACGGTGACCTCAGAGTTCCTCTTTGGGGTTTCTTGTTTATTCCTCTGGTGAGTCCTGCGGCGAGAAGGCACATCCACTAACTGGAGTGCATTGCGGATTTGGGATGTTCCTTCAGCAAATCAACTCTCCTCTTGCATCCTCGCCTGCCTCTCAGACGTGTTCATAAAGCACTTTACAGATGTATCGTGGGATAGGTAGGGACCCTGTGTTTTCCCCACTGCCATGGGAATAGAGTCAGGGACCAACTGGATCATTTTATTAAGTTTCATTCATGACATCAGCTCACGCCATAGCTAAAACATTGTTTTTAAATACAAAAACTTCCAATGGGAGACAATTACATAATACTCAATTCAATTAATCTGTTACAGCTTTTTGCCATATTGAATTGCAAACAGTAATTCAATCCAAGCCATAAGAAAAACTCAGATCATCTCCAGTGAAACATCACCGGAGCAAACTCGTTTCTTGGAGGCCAACAGAAAAAGCCATGTCCTTCATAATTGTAAGATCTGCAGTAAAAAACAAATCCTTTCCTGCAGGGTAAATAAAGATTTGAATTCAAACACTGGAGTAATCCAAGTTTGGCATAAACCTTCATAAAAAGAACAAGCAAAAGGAACATGGTCTAAAGACTCCACTTCTGACAGGTAGCAAGAACAAGCCTATCAGAGTGTTTAATCCCCTCATATCTGCCTACGGTGGCTAGCGACTTAAATAACTCAAACCCGGCTAAAGTCAGCGTCCTATGTAGGCGAAAATCAATCGGTTTTTCTAAATATGGCTCAAGAGAGTTTATAAACTGGATACCAAGTTGCTGTTTTAGTCGCCGACACCTTCACCATAACCTCCTGCGAGGTATTTCACCTATAAGCCTCTGCTTAACATTTAAGAGCAGTGATCCGTTATTTTGCGGAAGGTCAGAGATGGAAGAAAAGCCAGTTCTAGCCAGCAATGTATCCAAATCCCTCCACCACCAGACTAATCGACTACCTTAGTGCGAGATTTGCTCTGACCAACACATACATACATGGCAAGGAAGTCCTATCTACCCCGCCCTTCTCGGATGGCTCAGGACAGATGGCCAATAAGGATGAAGAGCAG